>LUCH01003393.1:8122-55042 GCA_013368495.1 Paragonimus heterotremus
AACTACTTACCATATTTCCAAATATTGCTGGAAATATACGGTATGTTTCCAAACCTAACTATGTTCTCTAGCTCAATGCTTGTTGGGACTACGTTACGATTGCTCTTCAGGAAAGGCGTATTTAATTGTTAGTGGACGAGGGTCTAGCGCATACCCACTTGTCCTCTACAGTGGTCATAAGTGACCCTTACCGTCGTTAGATAAAAGTGCATTTCCTAAATTTACTGTGACCTGACTTCAAAATTACTAAACGTTAGAAGACTTTCACCGCAGTAGGAGTTCCGTGTTCACTGGTGACTGACAGCGACCGTCAATGTACCGCACAAAAGGCAGAAGATCAGTTGAGTGGTTTGGATTGCCAATAATTGTTGACTGCACACAGACATGCTCAATCAACAAAGAAAGCTGACAGCTTCTCACACACTTTGAGGTGTGCAATAACATCTTTGAATTCAACTATTTTTGTTGGCAGTCATTAGGGTTTTGATAATTTTTTGGATGCAACACAGAAATGCAGCTCATACGACAATGGAACAAATCAAAACTTAGTTGCCCAACCAACGTGTTTTACGAATCTATACATTTCTTGGTCTATAGCCAACTGAAGTTGTCTTTCAGTGTATCAACGAACCTCGACCTTCAATTGGAATAGTATTAAGCAATCTAAGCACTCGCACGTGCAAAATGATCGACTTATCTGGCTGTTCTATTCACCACAGGCACACTGATCAAACCGTATATAATTCACCCGCCAATGATGATGTGAGATGTGATACCATAAAAACCAAATTTATGAGTTCTTTCAGATTTGAATTCAGTTGATGAAAAAGTGTTTGCAGTTGAGCCGGTGCAAACAAGAACTTTTGAGCGTTTGGAGAGGAAGAAGAAACCTCCGCACTACAACAATCCATACATTAATCAAACTATCGTCCGTGTAGTGGTTGGTACTCGTAACTGAACGTTGTGTTATTAGTATTTGACTGCATGATTAATCGCGCTGTATATGGTACAGATCATACTTCGGCTTTGTTGTATCACTTGTGTTATTGCTATTGTGTAGAAACTATATGGTTTATTTTGAAGACTGTAGCGACCTCCTAGAACAGCTTCATTTTTGTTGTTATTTTATTGTACAACTTGATGCCTCCTGGTGTAGCATATTTGTTAAGCCCAATTGTATCCTCTATTTCCGCTGTCGTGTAAATTCTTCACTTTTCCGTTCCGCGCGCTACACGCAGGACGTTAGCTGGCTGTACATTATTCTGCTTCTCGGTCGTGACAATGTACTGAGAGTACTGCGCTGTTCGTGATGTTCTGAATTATTGTCATTGGGTAACTCGTCGAATCTAGAGCGGGACCTTGTGAGAAAGTTCCCACAAGAGTAAACTGTGATACCAAAATTTAGCAACAGATATGTAAAAGGGTGAATGTGAAAACAGGCTGTCTGTCAAATATGAGACGCTGCGTAGTTAGCAACACTAAACAGTTGACAAGTCCTTTCGGGATGCTAGTCCCGAGGTTCGTACACCCAAGGTTTCCCCGGCCTTATTTTAACGCGGATCGGAAGTCACAGTGAGAAGACGGAGGATTTGCAAACAAACCTTATTTATTGATTTACTCATCGTTTACAAGCGGACTTCAACGCAACCATTACGGGTGCTAGGGAGTTGGACGTGAGAGAACCTTCAGCACAACTGCACAATAGCCACCAGAGAGAACGAATGTCGATGGGAATTTAAGCCGACCTTCAGAATTTAAACAAGCGTCATACTAGTTAAGCGGTGTTCCCAACAGTGGTAGCCGAAACATTGTTATCCCAGTGAATGTAGCCTACAATGTGTTGGAACTGGTCCAACAGACTATTACCTAGTCTATAGTCACTGTCGAAAACCAATCGACAATGAAAAGCAAAGACTCAGCGCGTTGACCCTCGTGTATTTGTATCGACCCTGGGAAGTAGAGTGTACAGAGAAAGCACGTCAAGCTAGCGAGGCACGGAGCGGGTTGTCATTGTAGCCCCGGGACGGATATTACAAATGGGATAGCTTGACTAAAACAGAAGTAGGCAAAAATCCAAATTTATCAAAAATGTACATGCGAATGTGAATATTAAAAGTATCATTTATTATAGTCACTACAAATGGTAGAAATGGCGCGGATCCTTTATACGGCTACGAGGAAAACTGCCATACCTACTCCAACACACTTTGGTGTTAGTGATTTGTAGTAAATTTACATTCACAAGGTAATATGAACCGGCGCGGTGCTACTGGCACAGCAAATCTCACGTCAAGGGAGTTTAGAATTTTGGGGACATCGTAGTAGATCTCACTACAGTCCTCTCACAAGAATAGCAGGCGTTAATGGGTCAGTTATCAAATGAAAAGTTATTTGTGCTGTATATGACAGAGGGGTTTAAAACCTTTTACAAAAATACTCTAAAAGAAATAAAAATAAATTAGATGGACGGTCAGTCAGACAAAATCAGAAGCTATTCAGGGCACGGTGGTGTTATCATGGTCAAGGTTTACAAATCGGGACTGAAAGTTGCCCTTCATAGTGAGGCAACTGTCAGAGAGGTGGCAACAGTCTACGCCAGATTCTTCGCATAAATGTGTCGTAGATTTTTAAGGATCCTAGAACAGTAAGTAGACATAAATCCGTTCCTGCTTAGGTTTGCAACCCCAGTCGAAGAATGACGTTACTTAAAAAGAGGAATGTAATACCGCAAAAAGAGATGATCACAGGTGAACGAGAAACAGAATTCACATCACATCCCGAAGCATGGAAGACCGATTGAATGGCGGCATTACAAGAGTCTGTCCCGTACTTCACAATCTTGTCTGTTCAGGAAAATTGTCCTCGGCAATCATCCGTTATGCTGATGTCAAGCACCACAGCATCGGGTTTGATGAACGAGCTCGCCGTTGGTACTCGCAACTCCTCGAAAAATGTATAGTCCAACTTGCGTAGTCGTTTTGCCACGTCTTCGGATACGTCGTTGTGTCGAGCACAGCGCACGTTATGTGTGATCCAGCATGATCGTAGAATATGAGCAAGGTTTACCAATTGACCGCAGTTGCCACGACAGAGAACTGAGGGGTCACTCCGACCACCTCGTGAACTCCAGACTTTAGTGCAAAACAGACTACATCTGAGCTGCATGGCACGGATAAAGATTCTGGGGAAGACGCGATCTGAGTTGGACAGCCAACGATTGGAGAGTGGAGAGCGTGACACTTCCTGAAGACCACGGCCGCCATGCGAATGGTAGAGTTTATCCATCCACGCCGAATGGGCTTCCTCCTTGTTCGTCACCACAACACCCAGAACGCGTATCGGAATATTCACTTCCCTCAAGATACGGCCAACTGAATTATCTCTGACCACATTCCGCAGAACTGGAAATTGACTGGAGAGAAGTCTATCCACTCGAGATTTGCGCGAGATGGGAATAGCGGCATACAAACTCTGGATGCCCAAACCGACCAAACGAATTGGTGTGAGGATGTAGCTGATTTGTATGTCTTTAGGAAGTCGGAGCCAATGCCGAACAAACTGGCGGATCGTACAGTCCACAGATTTCAGCGTGTTACGGTGGACTCGGCTCAACACTAATGAGTGTTCATCTTCGGGATCAGACGTTGTCTCAGGAACTCAAGACATTGAGAGAGGCGCGTGGGATTCTCAGCTAGAAAGACCAGATCTTAGGCGTAGGCAAAACGGTTAACCAGTGTGTCGCAGATCGGGCAGCCGAGCTGCAGTCGGGATAATGCAAGCATCTCGTCCATTACGATGATGAATAGAAGCGGGGACAGTGAGTCACTCTGAAGAGCACCACGTTGCGATCAAAGAACGGAGCCATCAAGCGTGGCAGAAGCATTCCTGTAGGAGTCAGCATGATAATGTGTTAGGGGTGGAGAAGCACCGAAGCCTCGGGCCGACCTGATAATCGAATCTTGTGAGATAGAATCAAACGGTTTGAACATATCGAAAAAAGCCGCTCACAGACTCGAAGACTTGGTACGTGAGGTCAAAAGAAGCGTATGAAGCAGTGTGGTCACCTCCAGGCAGCATCCACGGTGTAGGAATGCAAATTGGAGAGCGGGCAGTTACAGACGAGTATTCCAATGATTGGCAAGTATTTTGTGGAAACAGCGTTCCAGTGCTAAAGATAGGACGACAGCTCTGAGTTCGGAGGGAGATGAAGGACTGTTCACTTTTGGTACAAACGTGATGCGGAAGAGGCATAAGTAAATTGGACAACATTGGATTAGTAGGAAAAGGTTGAAGTATTCGGCTAAAGCATCAGGTTTCATGCGCTTCAAATGTTTCGACAACAACTTGTCCAAACCTGAAGCCGTATTTTGCACGTGCTTCAAAGTGCGCGATACTTCTCCAGTGATTGGGTCGACTAGAGACCATTCCGGAGGCAGAGTCGTGCGAGATGGTCGCTCATCAACGTGCGGATGAGTCGATAGTACCTCCGTGCATTATTCATTGGAATTATCTAGGAGGCCACGGTTCATCTTATAGGCAGTTCTTCAGTCGCCAGAAAAACCTGCAGACGCAGCGTCTTTGTTACGCTAGTGGTACAGCATTTGGATCGCTGCATAGTTAACCCTCCATATCTACTTCCCGGTCGCAGAGGTTCCCACGTTAACACGACTACGTCGTCGACTGGCAAGTCGTCAGGTATACGGAAAAGCTAGTAAAACGTGCATGTTCATCAGCAATTCGGCTTGTACCATTGCGAAAATGCTTACCTGAAGACCACGGGCTAGTAGTTCACGGTGGAGGAAATCTTCGCTATTGGACTCCAGTTGGGTGATCGCTGTTTGGATCAATCAGGTAAAACACTCACAGTGATCAGCAGCTTGCGGTCCAATATCTGATGTCGTGCTAATCTGCAAGGCAGTGGTTGGATCGGCAGAGGGGATGGTATATCTCTGCCAATTCAGCGCATACAGACGAGTCCGAATGTTCTCCCACGTACTTCGAGTAGAGCGAGACGGAGCTAGAGCATCGGCACACCTGATGAGAGAAGCCGACTCTCGCTGATACCAATTGGATCCGGCGGTTTTCATGGAAATCAGCTTCTCATGGTTGCGTTCGACGGGATGTGTGTGTCTTCTGTTTCGACTGAGACCAATTTTGGTGGGAAAGCTGTGGTTACAGTTGGCAAAAATTGTGGCAGGCTGGGTGTCCACTTCCAGCTCTGGACCATTTCTACGTCGATACATACGAGTATGCGCCGACAAGCTAACATTCGAGTTGCAAATCTGTTCACATTCTGAACAGGTGTACTCCGCTCTTCTATCCTGTGTACTGGTAGTTGCCTGCACGGAGGTGTTGGCGGTACTTTCGTTGTCTTGATCGAAAGTAACCAGTACGACTAAAACGAGGTAGAGTGGTTGGCCCTATCTGGAATTACTGAACCCTTTGCCAGTCATGGTCTGCACCAAGACCGCCCAGTTCGCACCACGAGGACGTGGTTCAGCGCGCCGACATAACTTTGAGTTAAGTACTTATGCGACTACCACTGTGTATTTCAAAGTACAACAATGGTACGACAACAATTGTTTCTAGGTCCTCAATTTGATATCTGGGTTTTATAACGTCCCCACACGAATTAAATAAAGACGGGTAGGCATACACTTCAAACGTATGACTTGAATAATTGACTAAACAAAACGATCGCAAGGGGATGTTCTCTACAGGATCCAAGGGCATTAGGTAAAGGTTTGTAGTGAGTAGATTGTACATTGCTAGCGACGAAACACTTTCTGCAGTTTGTAGACAGGATATTTAAAAACGATACAGACAATACAGTACTTCGTCCACAACAGAGGACTCCTAACCTCTCCCGCAGGTAGGACGTACGAACAGCGAGATATATTGTTATCATATTAATTGAAGTGCATTTACCTATTATGTAGTCTTATTGAATCTATACAACTAAATGAGAGTGATAGAAGGTGCCTCCTTTCCATGAAGTGGTGATAAAGCCGTCCGATCAGTTCCCTGTGAGTCTTGATCAGTGATCACGGAAATTTGGAAATCACTGCCGAAGAGATTTATACATCTAGTAAGTTAACTTGAACCACACTGTAATACTCCATTGGCACGTCTTCAGTTGGCCTCGAAATGATTAAGTGCACTGTGACAGCACAGTAAATCGAGCGATTTTACTCTGTTCTAATGGTTGGTGAGTATTTTAAAACAGCAGGTATTATGGAAAGACCATTCACTCCGGTAGTGTTGACAAGAGCTGTACTAGAATCTCCAAATGTACAACCACCGTTTCTCCCGAGGGTAGAAGTTCCGTTGTACAAGAGAATTTGCTGACAGTGCAGAATGTTACAGAGTGTTCTCACAGCTGCTTAAAGCTATGGAATGAATACCTTTGAGAACAATGATTAAGTGAATGGAGTGAAAAGTGTGACATAAAAATTACGGAGCTCAATAAGCACTTTTCTGTGTGCAAAAGATGTAGTATGCAGTTCGACGATGCTGTAGCACTAATAATAATAATAATAATAATAATAATAATAATAATAATAATACTTCCGGTATTGGACGGGAGCTTGTACGCCCTATCTAAACTACTCCAAAGGAGGCAAAACTGCAAATGTCGTATGTAAACTGGATGTGAAAACGTGGTAGTACATCTCTCATTGACAAGATGAAATAAAATACACACAAAATACGGTTGTAAGTTATCTTTTCATTCATACTTCAATAAACACTGAGAATCAAATGGTTTTGCAATACAGGAGAAAATGTTTTGTCTTGATAAGCTCAACTGAAGTGTTTTCAGAATGTTAGCAAATAAACCGATAGTTACCACGGCCTGTTTTTCAAAAGTGAAGACGAAATTTTTGTCTTCATCAAAACAATACTTCACGTATTTTTCAGATCGCTCCAGTTTTCTGGTTAGTGAGTTTTACTTCTCACAGAAGAAGTACACATACTTTGGCTTAACTATGCAATTCAAGGATTTTAAATTAGTGGAATTCAGCGGCTGGCACTTCTGTAGAAACATGAAAGTAGCGATGTTTCATCATTATGGAGAGCAATACATTGGTGGTTCACACTGATGCTTAACTGCCATAGAACCCCGAAGGAAAGAAAGAAAGGAAAAGACCTATATGAGAAAAGAGTAAGAAAAGAAGGGGAGGGGAATGGACCTAACTACTAAAAATAGCTACGTCTATATTCAAACATACAGCATCAAGACGACTACACCTTGCAAACAAACAACCGAGCTATAAGTGAAAGTAAGGCATCATCAGCAAGACGCAGTTTAATAAAACGTTTTAAAAACGATGGATTGGCAAAATTATAACTTTTTCATTTTGGAAGAAACATTCAGTTCCACTCGATTAAGTAATGTTATATCCGATTATTCGTAATGCATTTTTACTGAAAGCTATCTGTTCACTTCGTTCATTATACAAGCTTTGGGTAGGTAATTCATGGTTTATGTAAAAGAATGCGTTTTGTTTCAAAAATATTTTGAAAAATACCCTGGCGACGCCCGTTTTGAAGATCGACTGTTAAGCCTACTACTTGTTTTGTGATCCAAGAACGCGGATGGCACAAGGGTTGTTTATTCGACAAAGCAACACATGGGTTAAGCATTTAAACAAAACCAGACACAACCACTCATTTGCACACGGCTTTCGGCTTCAGACAGTCTCGGCTGCCACAGACGTCAGTGCTCAGTTCCATTAAGTAGCAGGGATCGTTATGGGTGATGCTGCACTTTGATGATCCTTCTTGCATTTTTCCTGTGGCTTGTACGATGTCAAAATATATGCTGTGGTCCTACCACTGAATAGCCGCGGTATGAGTAGTATAATAAGACCGCTCAACTTTATTGCACTCTTCCATCCGCAAAGATTGTTCCAACTGCAGCATAAGCCGTTCAGGTTTTCTTTGCTCTTTTGACGATCTGCATACTGGTCCCGGGGACGTCCCTGCTCCTGGCGTACACTCTCTTCTGCTCGGGGTGTCGTACCATTTGCGAAGCTGGCTTCCGTGCACTCGATGTTGATTCCTATCATTCTTGATCAGATACATTGGACCGCGGCGGCCCAGTACCACATAAAGTCCTCTCCACCTCGCCAGGAACTTCCCATATCCTGACCCTGTTGCGTCTGGACTCCGCCTGTCTCTGTATTTAACCTTCGAACCAATTTCAAATTCCGCATTTCGACCCAACCTTGCGGTTGACTGCTCCTTAGAAACTTCTTGTGTGTTCGTCAAGTTTCATGCTTCTGGTAATTCACGCATTCTCATCTTCCTGTCTCCCCATAAATCAATCTCCCGATCCACTGGCAGGCGTGGCACGCGCCCGTACATTAGCTAGAACGGCGATTTCTTCGTTGTTCCTTGAGGCGAACAGCGGTGGGCCAACAGAATCAGTGGTAGTGTTTCCTTCCAGCTCCCTCCTTTTGCTGCCAACCATTCCTTGATTATGCGATTGTACCGTTCCGTCAGTCCATTTGATTGAGGATAGTATGGCGTTGTGCGAATTTTCCTGTTTCCCAAACGCTTCAGACAGTTCCGAAACTCTTCACTTTCGGAGCAGGGACCTTGATTAGTCAATATACTTCGTGGTATTCCGTGATCTGCCACGATGCTTTCTATTACTGCCTTGTATACAGTGTTTGCACTCGGTTCGGGTATAGCGGCTGCTTCGATTCATCTTGTGAAACGTTCCGTCATCACTATGATGTATTGATTTCCGGATGTGGTTAATGGGAAGAGACCCATTATGTTCAGCGACCATAATTCCCCAATCTTACTGACCGGAACTGGTTGTGTGGGATATTGACTGGGGTAGTTGGAGCTCTTCAGCAGCTGACACTGCTGGCACGTCAGTACATAATTGGTAACGTCCTTCTTCATTCTCGGCCAGTATGCTCTTTGCCTCAGCATTTCATAAGTTCGATGACATCCTGTATGAGCCAGCTGATGACATTCCTTCACAATGCCTCTCTCAACCTCGTCGGGGTGACAGGCACGCTTATTCCATCCCGAAGTTGGCGCACTAAAACTCCTGCACTATTAAACCGCAATTCCGACCAGTGCATTCTTAAGGATGTCATCTCCGGAATTTCCTTGTTCTCTGGTTGTTGTTCTCCCGATAGAAGTTGGTCAATCATCATTTGGATTGTCGAGTCCGCCCTCTGTGCTGCCTGTAACTTCTCGGGGTCAGTCTCCAGTTCAATACTGTTGACTCCGATCGCATCCTTGTGAACTTCGTCCATGTGCTGCGTTCGGGAAAGCAGATCGGGAACATAATTCTCTCTTCCAGCTATATGGCGAATTGTGAAGTCGTACTCCTGCAATCGCAATGCCCAACGAGCCAGTTTCTCTCGGGGATCCTTCGCCGATTTAATGCACTTCAACGGCTTGTGATCAGTCTTCACAAGAAAACGTCGGCCGAGCAAATAAGGCCTCTATATTTTCAATGCCCACACGATTGCCAAACACTCTCTCTCTGTCGTTGAGTGATTTCGTTCAGCACGAGTTAATACTCGACTGGCATACTCCACAACACTTGGTGATAGGTGGTTAGTTGGCGTTTACTCTCATTGAACGTTCCATACTGGGAGCAGACTGTGTATGGCTAACCGAATGTTTACGAACTACGCAAAAGCGTTTAAAAAATGGTTAGGTCAAAATAACAGACAAAATTTTTTGTAAATATTCAAGCAACGTTGTGACAACATGACCACATCACTGGCTTCCCTAAGTAAAGATACGTAAAACATATCCAAAACTTATTTTTAGTTATTGTGTCTACGTTATTAAATAAGTATACATGATGCAAGCAGTCTACTAGTTTATTCGCAAGTCATATCATCAAGTGGCACGAGTCGATAAACAACATATTTCCGGTTTAACAACTCGTCGATGATCACTCTCTAACCTTCCTAGTTAACTTCCATATCAGTGCTGTTCACGGCGTAATACAAGGCTGTGTGTAGATTTTGTGTACTGAATATCCAATTTTCATTCTCAGCTACCTTTATGTAAAACAGGTCAGGTTTCAAGCTTATCAATGAATGACGACGTCGTGTACACTTCAGTGAAACGTAACATCTTTTGCTTTCAGAGACAAAGCTAATGGACATAGGCATAGAAGCTAATAAAACCTACAAATTAGTACACCTGAGCACAATAGAATTCCACTCTGTGAAGAACGCATTGAATGAATTTTACTCAGTTTATCAAAAACGTGCTAATAAAACTTGCTTGATTTGTTTAGCACGTCAGATTGTGTCTAATTCGCGAACTCGGGAACACTGAAACTTAAACCATAATACATTTGACAAAATGTTGTAAAACGTCTCAATTTTGTAAAATAGCTTAAGTCAGTGTGGAGGTTACGGGTGTGTAGCGTTTCCGTCGCTTTGTATCTCATTCTATTGATCACACGTCATTGTTGAGTCAAACCGCATTGTACGTATTTGTTTGACCTGGAAAAATAGATCTAGCGTTATTTCATACAAATTTGACGATGTGCATGGGTTGCCTATTACGAACATACACCTCTACTACTGTCCGATAAGACTGGTCGTTTTATGATCACTGTTTACTATCTCTGAGAACTTGGCCTTTTAATCCGTTCTGTGCTTTTATACTGGGATTTATTGTAATTCGATTTTTCACTATGCACATATGTAAACCCAGGGCAGTAAGACTGGGTCGTGTATGTTTGCTTGTTGGGGAAGATGCACTGTGTATGTATGTGGTTCACTAGAACGACTGAGCGAAATGATTCTTACAAAAGTTCACCGAGTAGTCACAGAGTTGACAAGCACACTAGTCCTGCTAAAGTGATTTCATGGTCTTACACTGGAATTGATTTTTCACTTGACGCGGTAAACGGAAGAGATTCAATATATTTGCGTTCACAGCAATGGAAAAGTAATGATATCTTCCGTTCTCGACAGAAACATTCCACTAAACAATTCGGACGTATGTTCCCATCCAAGCGAGCGAGCCAAATCACCCCAGATTTGACACTGGAACTGCTCACCTCTGTCTGTAGTAACCGCAGAAAGTATATCGAAATTAGCTATCCAGTTGAGGAGAAACCTCTTGGCAATAGACTCACTGGCAGTATACGATATGAGAATAGCTTCTGGCCAACGAGTGAAACGATCGATAGAGGTGTGCAGAAAAATTCTCCCATCGGGAGGTGGCAATGGGTCAACAATGTCTCGATGGGTATGTGAAAATCGAGATGTTTTGTGGGCATGGCCGGGAGAGAATACAACACGACGGTGGATCATCCTATACCGGCATTTCAGACAGGATTTAGCTAAACTGAGTGTTCTCTGATTAAAAGCCCAGAGCGAGCAGATCGGGGACAGCGTGGACGACCGGATGAGTCATCGCTCAACTGGATTGGATCAACGGACGAGACATGGCAGGCAAAATGGGATGGACGACCAGATCGGGAGCGCGATTACTCCAACACTCAGAAGAATATCTCGACAAGTTCTTGGGATGCGGCCAAAGCCTAGAATGGATGAAATGCGGACATTACGAGCAACCGGGCGAGCCACAGCTCAACGAAATCGGACCAATGGACGACGAATGGCAGGCGGAAAACCCCCCAATTGAAGTCGCCGATCACACACATAAACCGGACAGAAGTGCACACAGCATGTGGTATTCTGACCCATAAACGCGAGCGCGCGCGTAGCATGGCAAGCAGCTGGTTTTACAATATTGTGCTTTATTGGGCGCCTTTTCGTTAAAATACCAATGGAACGCTGAAGTTTTAAATAGAATTTGGAAAGAGAAAATACTGTAAAGCTTTGGTTTTTAAGCTTAGTGGTTGGACAACCTCGGGATTGATAAAACGTTCAGAAATGTCTACAGTTTTAATATTGAGAACACATTAATATGTATTATTGTTGATCATAAATGGGCAAGACGTTCAAACAGTAAACGAAAATGCTGTTCACGTCCGCAGTGATCTCGACTAGCAGTCAACACATCGACGAGGTAAACGTAACCAACGTCAGAATCAAGGGTAGCGCGGTCCATAAAACTTTGAAAAAACTGACAACCGTTGCGTAGACAGAATGGTATTCGAGGAAGCTCAAAAAGACCAACGGGAGTTATCATCGCCGTTTCTGGAATATCGTCAGAGGCCATAGAAATTTGACGACATATCTCAACTGCCAATTTTAGAGAAACGATAAACAGTTTTGGTGCTGAGTGTGAGTAAGGAATCGTGGGCACTTTTAACAAGATAAGTACCAGTGATTTTGAAATTGTTGACTACACGTAACCTACCACAAGGAGGCCAATCGCCTGAAGTACCGGGAAATGTATATAACGGGGCCGATCAACAACTCTTCGATAGCCGACTAACACTCAGATGCAACGAGGGAGCAAACTCAGCCTCGGAAGTTGGTAGGGCGAGCTGTGGTGGGGATGTGGTGAACTACCACGTGTTTAAACGCGTGGGAGTCGTACAAAAGAGCTGTAAGTTGCGGAAAAATTTGGATAAAGGTACAATACCAGCGCAGACCAAAAGAATCGGTTTTGGCTAGTGTGACCACCGATGGTAACGTTGTACTATCTAGAAAATACTTCTACTAAACATAAACGTTAAATCTGCAAATTATCATGGAATCAATACAGCTAGTTGTATTTTGGGCATCTGCAATTATGAACAGCCAAAAGACGGTCTCCGCAAACCTAGATCAAGTGTCAGTCAGCTTGCGTCATACGCTACTATTCGACTTCCGTTAGCTGCTTGCGGTACAGGTGAGTTAGCTGGAAAAATCTTTTCCGCATGTCGTCGAATAACACTTACTTAGACTTCGGTTTCAGTGAAAAGTCTGATGCTAGCAGACTTATCTGAAAGGAAGAGTAAGCGACGTAGTAGTACTTAACCAGTGGCGGACGTCGCCTCTACTTATTGGATGGTAATTTTTCAGAAGGAGCACGGGTGATTGAACTCCTTTGCTTGGTGACCGAAGTTCTCTTGGTACAAGCAAAATGGTATATTTCTACTTGGTGTACGAGAACGATGACAGTTGAATTAACGCGTAGTGGATACTGGTCAACTTTTACGGGGGACCTTATTCAACATTTGTTGTACCCTCGTTGAGTGCAGCAAACTGGTTTGCAAATATGGCATTTGGTTGCTGGGGTCTGGTGAGCATAAGTTACAGAGGATAGTTGAAGATATAGATTTCCTCACATCAACTTATCGACGACGTTGGCTAGTTCCGTGATGGTTATGGTGGAGTTAAAAAATGGTAGTATTGTAATGGTGAGCGGTAGAAGATGTTTCAAACAGAGCTGTCAAAAAATAGAATTATCCATTTTGCGGGGCTAAAACAACTGTTTCTTAAGTCGATGCAGTTTGAGGTCCCTAGCTCGATATCTAGAAATATATGGTATTTTCCCTGCTCCGATAGTCTAATTCGATCCGTTAGAATATACTTTATGATGTTAAATGGATGACCAAATGAGGTTTCGTGCACGGGGTTAAGGATCTCCTCTTCAGTCTCCGTTGAGGTGACCTACGAGAGTACGAATATATCATAGAAAGACAGTTAAACTTATAACATCATACTACAGCCTCAACTTTTTTAAACCACACCTAGCGACTGGAAATTTAAATATTCGAAAGCCGTACATTAACAGAAGTGTCAATGAAGGCACTGTTAAATCTAATACGCGAATCAGTTAACCCAAAAATAACAAGATTTAACAAATGAGATCGTTAAAATAAATGGTCATGTCAGTTTTACCAGTTTATAGCGCAAAACCCGATCACAATAGTTGTCAATAAAAACTAATAACTGGCTAAGTCATGTACATGTTTTTATTCAGTGTCATTTGATGAAGCAATCACTTCGACCTCTCTACTTTGAACCTTTACGGAAAACATCGCGCCGGGATAAGTACCTTACTGTCATTCAAATGGGAAAACCTAATGCAAACAGTAATAGCCATCTGAAAGTGACCTGTGTGCACAACCCACTTACCCAATCACCGGACACATCGATACATTAGTTCATAACGGATGTTCTTCTCATTTACTTCCCAAATAATTTCTACGAAACCCATCGAGTTCACCACTCAGTAATTTACACCACTCACAGATTAACTCTTTCACATTATATCCAACCATTCGTACAGGTAGACACATCAGTTGGTCTGATGGTTTTTGCCAAATTACTTCAGTATTGTTTAGTTTGCTTTTTATTCACACATCAACAATTCTTTCGGATGCTTTCAGAAAGGGATGTGGTGGCGTTTTCATTGAATCACCCATTATGTCTCAATTCGTGTTTAATTATTGCCTCAGACTGCATTGTATAGATTTGTTTCGGTTGAAACAGATAAATGCAATATACTTCTGAATGAATTCGACCAAGTTCAAACGTTGGTTCTTCTTATAACACTGGTGATCGACAATCTGTTGAAACATTCCGTCGTTAGATAACACGTTGTCTCTATTTTTTTGCGACATCAAGTACACTCCTTAAGAAACAATAATTTCACTAGTTCCCAATAATATCAGTTGCTTAGTTACGGCGAATGTAGTCACTGATTTCGCTTGCTGTTTTATATACGGATCAATTGAAGTTCGTTTTTTCACCTCACATGCAAGCTCAATTTCAACAGTTGTCTGTTTTGCTTCGAAGGCTTAATAGCGGATTTCTTCAGCTAAGTTTTCATCGTTCTCCTTTTCTGAATAGTTTAACACTGGTGAATTATGTAACACCAACTGTTGCTTCCCATCGAATCTTGACAAGAATGACCTGCAGCCATTGAATTGTTTGCTAGGAGAGTGGTCAAGTAAACTTGATATTATCGCATTTCCCACTGTCAGTACTCTTTTCGATTAACTAGTTTGAACAGGTGACCGTGTTGTTTGTTATTTTGAGCAACTGCAGCTACTCGTTCATTTTTTTAAATCACAACGAACAGTTCGACACACAGTAGAACCAATTCGAAACATCACATAAAAATATCATTACATTTCAAACTAATCTATCGAAAGAACGTTGACATTTGCTCATTGTGAACAAACGGATGCGATGACTACAAAACGTCTTGGGGAAACTTCGTTTTCAAGCAAAATGGACGGTGAATTAAAACAATGAAATCCGTGGTAGTGATTACAAGGATAAACCCATATAACCCATATTCTTTAATCGCAAAGCAAAGAATATTTTCACATAAAGTGGTTATCTCTAGTCTATTTCTATCCGTAAGTACTGTTCCACTTCTACTTGTCTCAGTTTACGTATATTAAATAT
Organism: Paragonimus heterotremus; assembly: GCA_013368495.1. Taxonomy (NCBI): domain Eukaryota; kingdom Metazoa; phylum Platyhelminthes; class Trematoda; order Plagiorchiida; family Troglotrematidae; genus Paragonimus; species Paragonimus heterotremus. The sequence goes on from LUCH01003393.1 coordinate 23,440, forward strand.
GTGTTACTTAAGTTGATGGTCACCAGATGATCATGAAATGATATTTCACCGTTCCGTGCTCCACTAATCGAGGGGTTGATCAGTCAATCCTCAGATTTTTCAAACTCTCATTGTTTATATAGAAACTATTCGCTTCTTCCTTCCACTTGAAATGGTCTACAGCTCCATGCAACCACCACACATATACAGTGATGTTCAGGTTGTCGACTGGAGACGTTTACGAGAAGTAGAAGTGTCAAAAAATTCCAGCGGCACTGCGATAACACCCCTACAGAAATGAAAACAAAGTCATTGGCAATGAAAGGTCAAACGCTGTTCGCCTATCAGAATGCCCTGCAAATTCCCCAGGAGGATTGTACAATCTACTTTGGCGAAGCTTTGTTTAAGTTTGGAGAGTTACATCGCGGGATGGTAGCTGTCCATTAGAGTGGTCTGTGCAGTGACTGGAGCCAACGAGTTAGTAATGTAGAAAAAGCCTATTTAGAACCCGTTTTATTGGGGAGTAAATTGGCAGTGAGCACGAAAGTTATCTCTGACCTGGTCGTCCGCGAGACACATTACAAAGAAGCTACTAATTTCTGGTGGCCTGCGATTGTCAACTCTCTTTCAACGGATATCGATGTGGTGACCCCCTACTACCAGTTGTCCGGAGATTGTTGCGAACTACAGATTTGTTGGGCCAGGTTAACAAACGGTTCAGTCAGCACATCCGCACACTTCTTCAGCATAACTGACAGTATACCGTCAACATGTGGAAAGCAGCCAACGTATGGTCACCAGCTATTTCTTATTTTGAAAGTCCAAAATGACAGCATGTTTGTGAGGGAGCCTAGGTAAGTGTGTGCAAGAAAAACGTGGCGACGTGATAAGGTGAAGCACATTTTTGGATATATCTGAAGTGTCTAGGTAACCAATCACAGCCGAATGAACTGGCCCATCATAACTACTGACTGACGTGGAATAACACGGAGAATATTACTTGTGACATATATCTTCGCTGCCGTGTTTCCGTCACTCTGAATGCTAAGTTCATCCGACTTGGTGGTTGATGAGCTCCGTGTTAGATGGCGATTAAGACCAGTTTCTGGTAACTTTGTTCACAGCAACGTTTCACAACATCTGACTGCGCTGCAAATATGGCTAATTCTGTTATATTGCTGTTAAATTGGAAGTAGGTCATTGTAAACCATGGTCGTAGTTACAATCTTTTTCCTGTCAACACTTGACACAGGCTGCTTCAGTCGGTGCAATCAGCCGCTACAATCACCCCCCCTGAACATATGTTGAGTCCGTTTTCCATGATGTACTGTTTTATTATTCAGATATCGACCTCGAAAAGTGTGCGCCGATCAACTGGGAGCTTGACTGTGGCGATTTACACGCCATAGTGTCATCGCCGTTCGTGTTCTCAATTTATTCAGCGTGGAAATGTGCACTTTACTTCCATTACCATTCTAATTGGTCGCCCTTTCTAGACTGTGAATATGATCATGGTCTTTCTCCTAATGCAATTTGATACACGAATATTTCCATTGAAACTCTGTGCTCAAGTGAAAAACAAACAAACAAACTGACTTTTTCCCGTTGACTATTAAGCAGCTGCCATGGCTGAGATTGTGACATAGTCGCTTTATGTTTATGACATTCAAACCAAAGTTAGACAACTGCCTTTATGTGACGGGAGGTTTGAGTCTCTCCGTATGCAAAATCATTTAATGAGCGGGTGTCCATCCCCATTCCGTGAGTACTTTTCATGCGCTATTTATCGGGGGATAAATGCTCGATATTACCCTTCTCCGTTAATTTTTGCGTTGGTTTGCCTTCGATATCTTCTGCCTATTCTGGCAGTTCTAGCGCTCATAAGTAGTTCTGAAGACTTATCAACACAGAAGACACTCAACGGTAAAAATCCGGATCTTGACTGGATTCGAACCATCGAGAGAAAAAGTGTGTCCAAAACACTCTAACATTCTACTGTCTGAGCTACAAAGCCATGCCAGTAGCTCAGACCTTCCCATTTGGTTATACTGATCAAACCACTCTGTTTCCTTACATGGATCCCAACAAGTAGCCTATAGCGTTGCCAAGTTAGGCATGATTTCTCAAGCACATCACGCAGGAATGTACCAACAATGTCGTTTAGTATTCGACAATTACATGAGAGAATTATTCAATTAACCTATTTGTGGCTGTTTACTCAATTGTAATTATGTTGTCATTACCATTACAAGTAGTGGTAATAGTAGAATTACTAGTTCTGACTCAATCTCATTCATTTGAATTTCGTTAATTTTCTGTAAACAGTAAGCAATTAACCTCCGGTAGTGTAGGGGGCATGTTATTAATCTGACTCTATTCCAATGTGTACTACCGGTGTTATAACGTTAATTAGACTACAACCCATTCATGCACCTTTAATGTGCTTGATCACCTTCATTCAGTTCACATGTGAGGCAAGAAGTCATTCACCTCGGGATGGTAATGCTTTGGTTGTATTTCGTTAACACCCAAGAGAAAGGAGCGAACAGTTGTATAAACAAATGCGCGTTAGAAAAACTTTTGAATTAGTTGTGTACGCGGAGGAATAGAAAAGTTCCTAACCAGAGGTGGCTGAATTATACTTTACTGTACACGGAACATTGGCTCTATCTATATGGTCAACAGTGTTACACTGATCGTCCAAATTTCGAGGTCATTGTTACAAAACACTACAGGTAAGGTCTAGGTTGAATCGGCTTTATGACATATTGCGGGGACATCTTATACAGTCGGAGATCCCTTGTTTCTTGTTAAGCTACCAACATATCTACTTGTTCATGACGCTGATCAATCATGGATCATGACCTAAACAATCTTTTCTTTTAATGGTCACAGTCATGTGCTCTGCAATATAAGCTAACATTTGTTATTTAGTAGATGATTGATAACATAGCATTGATCTGTTGATATCGTGCAATGTGCCACCTCCTTTCTTTTTTCACTATATTCTTATTAACTGTGATCATCTAAAGATGCAAAATCAAACATTTCGTAATGCAAGTGCCATTTATTCTTGCACAAATTAGCATTCACATCTCACCAGATCTCACCGTCATCTACAGCTTACAGAAGACAATCGCTTCACTAAATTTGAATCCCATTGTTAACGATTTAAAGGACAATTGCAATGAGTATCATTTTTAGAAATACTAGATAGCGTTTGTGTAGAATTCGAGCTAGATTAGGAGAACTGATGAAACAGCTCAAGGATTTGTGAAAAAATGAAAGCTTTGGAAGGAAATTGGCAGAAGGTGTCAAAATACATTCAGAAGAATTTGAATCGAGAGGGTGGCTTTATTCGAACATGAAGTTCTTGCCGGAAACTTGTCGGGAGTATTTTGAAATGTGGAGAAGTGATGAAATCAGTCAATTGCCCACATTTTGTCGTACTAATATTTGATACCAGCACTGTAAAACTAACAAATTTGTGAATTCCATTTCAACGTATTTCGAAAATAACAGTTAAACGATTTATGCCATAGAAGAAGAAACGCATAAGGTTTGTACTACGGATAAACTAACGTGGGTTGAAAACACACTTAAGAAATCAGAATGACGAAAAAGTATCCTTGACCCGCAAACATTCTGCAGCATGTTATTGCAAAAATTATTCCGTGTATAATTACATGAAGAAAGTGTCAGTCGATGGTCAAGTCCAAACAGTCAGTAACCTAAACTGGTGAAAGTAGCAGACCATTGATATATTCAGCCGAATTAACCAAAACTTCACCATTTGTCTAATTACTTGTCTATTGATTTTGGAGTTAAGAAAATATCCGGCTTAGACGTCGGAATAAAGTGTAATGAACAAGCTTCTTTACGGTGATCCATCATCAGGCTAAATACAACACATTTATGTGGGTTAATCATGTGCGAAAATATACAGTAATGAATCGAACGGATTGTTATCAGTTTCAGAAAGTTCACGTCGATTGTACAAATTATTGATGGCTGTAACGATAGTGGTTTTGATTACGTAATCTGTTCTTGCCGAACGTGGACATCTGGCCATGGAAGATTAGGTGTTTTGACGAAACGCTTTTGAATGCATAGTGGAGGGGAGAGCAAGCGGATGGCTACTGCTTCTGCGACTACCAACAGGCGTTGAGATCGATTGAGTGATTGGATTCCATCATCTGCGCAGCGATAGAAGAGAAGCAAGATTTGACCAAGCCCCGAGTTAGCCACACCAAATGATGCTCCCGAATGCGTTCAGACAATCACCTTGTCGTGCGGCCTATACACTTCGTTCCACAGGAACAAAGGATATGGTATACACAATATGAGTCAGCATGAACAGGCAATGTATCTTTCAACTGAGGGCGCAAAATCGGTGTGGAATTAAACTGAACACGCAGTTTAGCCGCAAAATAGGTCTTGCTCACGTATATGCTAAGATTTTTGCTTATATTATCTGAGGAATCATCGTCCTTGAGGGGCAATAAAATATAAACAGACTTTCTCTACTATGTGCTGAGTGTTCAACTTTGTGCTATTTGACATATGCCTCTGAACAAATTGTTCGGGATAGCCATTTTCAACTAGTACTTTGAATATGAATTATCTTTCTTCCTCTAGAGAGTCATTAGGGCATATTTTCTTAGCTCTGTCGATCATATCTATCTTAATGGTACAAAACTATAAAACTTCGTATATTGTCCCGTCCCCGTCAACTTACGTTGTACCTTCCTTTGTGTCGTCCCACCTGAGCGACGGGGTAAGAAGACATCTAAGGACGAAATACTCCCGGGTGACTCAGGCTCCATGGTGAAATGGATATTCCCATGGGCTGAGTTGAACCGTTCCAGTATTTCTCTGGGACTTATTGATCCATCACTTACGCAAGTAATGTCATTTACATAACGTTTGTGAAGAGTGAACGAGTTCATTGTGGTCGTTAGCACATCACTTACAAACTTTGCCATAAAAATATGAGCTAGTAATGGTCCTAATGGTGACCCCATTGCTATCCCGTCTTTTTGTCGATATAGTCTACCGGAAAATTGGAACAGAACATTATAGTTACAACAGTATAACAACCTTTTCAATTCTTCTGTCGATAATCCCACGTTTATGGAGTTGTTCTCAAGATAATCGCCTAGGAACTCAAATGTTTCCCTGGAAGGGATACTAGTGATATAGGGAATTACCCATGTCCAAGATAGGTCGTAAAGGTATTCCACTTCTGTAAACCTTAGGCAAGCGGCAAAGTCTAGGGATAACAGTGCCCACTGGTCTGACTCTCGAAAATGTACTTTAGCCGATAAGTTCCGCCTGTTTTAAGCATCGCAACGATTTTGTTAAAGCGTTCTTTATAGTAATTGTTTCATTCTACTCATTGTCTATCCTTATTAATTTGGTTGCATCATCCAGCAATGAGTTCATTTTACTTAAGTGGCCAGCCTAATTGAGAATCACTAATGCATGTTTATCAAGCTTGAATATTATGATCTTTTCGTTTCGCCCTAGACATGCAAATGCAGATAAATGTTCCATTATGGTTGTGCAAATCTTTAGGAAATAAAATGCCCAAATTCCCATGTATAGCTGATGGATACTCAATTGGTTGGCTGATGGAGCTTCAATATGACGAATAGTCCACCATCCACAATTTTTCTCAGTATAATAATAATAATAATAATAATAATAATAATAATAATAATCGTGTATCTAGTCGTAGAACCTTCGTCGAAATGTTAGGCGTCATGTTTTCTCACAACTTATACTTGATCATCTTATATGCAGTCGTTTCCGACAGCGTTCACGAAATAAACAGTAACCCATTATGTTTCAGCTATGCTGATTCTGATCACAAGAACTGTCCCAGTCCAGTTACCATCTACTATCTTTTGCTCGTTGATAATTCAAGCTACTCTCTCGAAAATTCCCACTGAGTCATAGTAAACGAAGTGTAACAAACATATGTTTTCGATGAAATCTCATCAACTAAAAACGGTTACATGCTAAATTTGGTATTGATCAAAAGTTACACTGTCAATTTTGCGATTGGGTGTTAACTGCTCACTAATCGATCGGGTGAGTCAGCTTACAGCCGAGGCAGTTGAATAAATTGAACAGTTTTCCCGACCACACAAGTTTGGATTACGTAATCGTGACATTTGCGTCGACATTGAAATCATATGTTCTCTTGACATAACGTCCATGTTTACTAATGTACCACTAGTGTAAACAACAGATTATTTGTGCAATTCTACCGAAAACTACAACACTCTCATTGTCTTCCCAACAGCGGGTTTGAAGGAACTGTTTCTCGAATGCACCCACAGCGTACAGTTCATTTATAATGGTTACATTTACAGACAAATTGACGGATTGGCAATTTGGGTTACCATTAGGACCACCGCTGGCAGATATTTTTATGGGCAAGTTGAAACGAACGGTGCGGAACACTGTTATAAATCAAATGGTTATCTAGAGACGTTACGTTAATTATATATTCACTATACAGCTTCATCTGTGAGCATAGCTGATGTTTTAAAGGTCTTCAACTGCTCACATCCGCTTATAAGTTTCACTTCAGAGTTGGAGCCAGAGGGGTCTTTCTATTTCCTGAACGTTTCTTTGGGTAGAAGGACTGACGGAAGTTTGCAACCTTCCGTTTATCGGAAGACCACTTGGTCTGGTCAGTACGCTAACTTTTATAGTTTTACTCACCTAAAATACAAACGAAACCTGGTCAAATGTTTGGCGGACACAGCCTAAAAATCTACTCAGCAGGTGCTACGTTTTGTGACCGATATTCTACACGAGAATGGCTGCCCCGACAATTATGTGAATAAACACATAAAATTAGTTTAAGCATCAGCTTAGATTCAAGGATCTGATAAAAAGCTCATGTTCATACGGCTGCCACACGAAGGAGATACGGTGGCTGAATCACTAACCCATCGCCTTACTGGTTCGCTTAAGAAAACGTTCAACGCAGCCAGACCGATGATCTCATTCACCAGTTCACTACTGATTACTCTAAATCCGAAGGATTAAGTGCCAGTCTACAACTCATCTATGGTGATTTACTCGTTCGTTTGCGATTGTCATACAAACTACGTGGACCGTACGACTCGGCACTTGTCTAGAAGAATCAGAGAACTTCATCCGGCATGGATCACGACAGGTGAGAGAAAATCAATCACGAGTGTCACGGTAAGTCACCTGGTTAACAGCGACCATCGAGTCAACATAGATCGATCGTACACTGTTATCTACAGAGTTAAATCGAACCGGTCAAAACTCGATCGCCAGCGAATGTTGGCTACTGCCGAGGCCATTATCATTCGACTACGTACTCCAACCTTGTGTGGACAGGAAAACTTTGTTCAATGGCTTCAATTGTCCTAGCCATTAGCTGATTCACCCGGTCGATATACAGGCAGTTCACACCCAGTCAGCGTCCACAACCACAAAATTGAGATAGTGTGAACTTTGACCAATATCAAGTTTCGCATGCAACCGTTTTTAATTCTATTTTCCTTTATAACCGTAACAGTCCGACCAGATTTAAACGAAAACCTATGTTTGCTACACTACATGTTTTATAATTCATGCCATTGTTCAGATCATATTCTCAAAACGTGTTGCCTAATTCTTAAAGGCAATATCTTACGTTGTCCACACTGTTTTCTTGTGAGTTCATTCGAACCTCTTAAGAAAGACATCGCATTCTTTATACTTTGACTTAAAAACAGTTCCAAGTATGGCAGTCTTTTCTGTCTAGTAGTTTCATCAATTCTATGCTTTCTAACACTTTTTAGAACTTTTGTCGGTCTTCTCACTTGTCTCAGTCTACTTCATTTTCTGCAGCGGGTTAAAAACATTAACTGCAGTGCGCATATATGCCATTCCAGAGAAAATTAGACAGATTTAGGCAAGCATGTTTAACACGGTTTTGTTTCAAAAAGTTTTCGTAAACTTCTGTGCTGAATAACATTTAGTTTCATCCTGTTGATGGTTTTCTCTGACTGAAATTCACTTGTTTTCAATTCAATGGAACACGTAACAGATGAAGAGTGAGAATACAAACGCAATACACGCTTCACTAGTGACCTCGTAATAAATTTAAATCTTTTGCACATAACTCAAGTGGGAGAACGGCGAATATTCAAGTGTGTTAGCGGTGTTCATTAGTTACAAGTGAGGATCGTGTTCAAGAAAACCCGCTTCCTGGTATAAAATGCCGATTTTGACACAGGATGATTCCTACTACAGATGAAGCGGTAGAAATGTTTCGGTCTGCTACGCGACGTCTACTATTTTGTGTTCTAAACATGTAGTAAATTTCTAAACCAACGAACTTTTATTTGACTGCAATGCAGTTAGACCGCCGAGTTTGCTTAGCTGAGTGTGATTTCCCTGAGGGAGGATGGATGTCCTGTATCTCTGCTGGGATTCCGTCAAGTTTATGCAAGTCAACTTTATAGTCAGTTCGTAATAGAGAAGATCTTAGATGTTAGCAATGTATTTACAACTAGATGTAAAACGCCTGTTGAGTAAAAAAAGACATCAGATCTTGAACGCGTTCCAAACGACATCGAAAAAATTTAGGGACGAACCAACGGTTAAGTATCTTCTCAATGATCGCGGCTAAGACCAAGTAACTTTACTCGTCTACTATTTTTGCTTACTTCTACATGTGCATTCTGCAGATCACTATGATCTACGCATCAACGCAACTACATGTGAAACTCAATGTCTTCAGTGAATGCATGCACTTACGATAGCTTGCCACTGTCGTTCTGAGTTAGACTTTCTTGTTTCAACCGTAATCACGGTTGGTTACAATTCTGGAAAGTTCCATGCGCTGTCGGATAATCATTGAGTGGGCATGAAGAAACCACGCGTTTTTTTAATTCTCTTCCCGGTTACCTTCGTCAGTCTCAGTCCAGACTAGAATTACCTAGTTATCATGTTTATAAACTTTTTCAGAAATATGCGATTTGTTTTCGCGCGCAATCATGTTCTATTTTGGTCTACCTTAAGAGTACAGCTCGACCTCTGTTCCAGAAATACGTTCTTTTGCTTATCACCAGTCCAGTACTTCCTAGCCCATCATCTAAGTTGCTCAAAACGCTGCAGCCTGGATTACTGTCAACAAGACTGTACTTTATTTGTAATGTGGATGAACAACAAATCAACTTAGCGATCTCTTTGTAATAATCAATTAGAAATCACATATTTTGCTTCGTCTCCTCTCTTTTCCAATCTATATGCATATTCAATGTAACCAAGCGTATTTTACCACAAACCGTTTTAAACACTGATCGCTTCCTAAAATGCCATCGGTTCACGTGATCATCAAACGTAATTGCTGGTAGTAAACTGATCAACACAACGAATGTTTTTGTCTGAATTTCACTTCCGCGGCCTTACTCCATTGATACGTTTAGTAAAACGTTTTCCATCTTGACTATTTGCTTACATGCACATCGACCCATAACAATCTTACCGCTTTCAGTGTTGTTGCCACCTGTTTACTCCTTTCCGTTCGCACAACATAGGTTCGTTCTCCAACGGTTCTTAAGGCACTACTCAAAGTTACTGAACTTTTGGCAGCGGACAAAATCAACTTGCACTTTAAACACTAAAGTGTGTTAATCAAGCGCAACACGTACTTGAAATTTCGAAGGGAGCTTCGAACAAGTTGGTTAACAATCCTAAAATGGCTCACATGAAAACAGCTGCGGAAGCGAAGGACATGTAAATTACAATGACTGAAAACCAACAAGCAATTTAATGAGCCCGCAATGAAACTGTTTCCCATCAGGTGTGAATAGTGTTCAGTAAGGTTATCACATCCTCATCAGCACAATCAGCGATTTTGTGGAGGACTGTATGAACAGAAGAGAAATACGAACTTCTAGGTGTGATGCCCCACAGTAATCTCGTAAAAGTATAAAATGCAAATAAATATGTTTAGAATACATAGTAAACTTTGATCATAGCTTACATAACCAAGAACAAGAATGACATGCTTTACTTGCTTTGCGGTAGGCTTTCGTCTGGGAGAACACAGTCTCCAGTTCTTCAGGGAAAACACAAACCGGCTGCGACTGTTGATTTTGTGTCACTCAAGAGGACATGGATCGTCAATGTGGATCATAATCCAGTTGTGATCTTCTGCTTCGTCTAACTTTACAAGTGTGTTGAGATTATGAAGTGTTCAGTCTACCTACCGAAATAAAAGGCAATCTGAAAGAGCATAGAAACGAGATGGACCGTGTCGCTTGTGTGGCGCATGGCAAACTCATTCCGAAACGATTAACTGAGGCTCTGGAGTTAAAATGTGAGCTCATTTTATAAACTTACAGTAGTCACATTAATATAGTTTTGCTCAACAAGAAAATACAAAAAATTATGACGAAATGATTTTTGGATCTTCTGCCAACCTACGTTTTTGGGCAGCAGTGCCTACGGTTCGTTGCTCCAAGCCATATGTTAACGGACTAAACTAATCACACTGATTACCACTGTAAATTTTTTCTGAGCATACACATAGTGGACAGCAATTATTCTCATTATAGTTAAAACATAACTGATCAGGGCAGTTTTATATCTAACATCAACCTAAAATAAACTGTGGACCAAAGCGTATATTTCTGAAGTTATTACTGAAAGACATAGCATCATCAACTTGCCGCGTTTTTGCACCCGGCTGTTATCGTTTTTGCCCAATTCTTGTTGGCCCTCAGCCATTTGATGGACTTCATTTGAACAAGAGCCTATGCACAGTTTTTTCTCCTCGCATCATGGACTGATTGGTCAGGGAAAAGATATGAAACACGGTGAACTAACGAGCTCCCATTGACAAGTGAATCGATAATTTCCCAGTCCTGACATACCTACCTGGCTTTACATAAGGAAAATGCCAGATTATTTTTCAAGGAAGTAACTCAAGAGAAAAGCTGTCGCACATCAACATGGTTGGCCTCGAAATATTTTGTAAAAATTTCACCTGTTGGTCAGTATCTAGCTAGTTGATAAAAAGTGACTGAGAAGCGATTGCCTCGGACAAAATGCTACCGAGAAATAAAACGGTTTCAGATTGGTCGGTCTGTGGTGCTTTAAACCCAGTGTGTTAGCCACGACACTACCAAATGCAACACAATTGTTGCATGACCACAAGCATCCATAATCGATCCGAGTTATGGTCCCGAATTATGCACTGAGGAGTTTGGCTGATGACTGCAGAGGTCGTTCAACTAGTTTCCACAAAATGGTGTCCTGTTACCTTTGGATCTGAACCCAGCTTGAGTTTTACAACCTCAACAAAGCTTCTTGGTAGCTCTTCTATTACGGTGGACCAGTTGAAACTAAGTCTGTTGCAAAGTGGAGACCAATAACTCAATGTATAACACTTATCATATTTAGTGAATCGATAGAATGAACACAGTTAAGACAGTGAAATGAGAGAAGAGAATAACATGTAAAGCAGCCGAGCAAGTAGGCCATTTCAAATGGGCAGAGTCAGTGAGAGGTAGTTACGATTCACTCGAACCGTGACAAAACTGGAGAATATAGGAAATTGAAACAGCTTTCATAGATTGGATTGCTCGTTAGAAATTTGTAATGAACGAATGGTGCAGTGTAGAGTACTCTCAATTTAACAGACTGTGCAAGTAATAAATAAGTATACAAATAAAGAAAAGCATGAGTGAAGTGATAACTTAATTTGATGACGGACAATAGCTGCAGGTGCACTCTAACAAGCAGGCAACAAACACACTTCGGTATACCGCAAATGTTAGTTGATTATCTTTAACGTCAAAGGTTCGAACAAGACTGCATTTTTCATTAGTGATATTGATATCCAATTTCTAAGACGACTCTGCACTCTAATCAAACTAAGCGTGTTGATCAATCCTGCGTAGACAGCGCTCCCAGAATCAGGAACATGACGGCAGTTACGGTGGATTACACTCGGTTTGGTTACAAATGATTCTTATGGTAGATCACTACAATACATACGTCCATTCGTGAGGAGTCTTCATACATCCTTCTGAATCTAAATCTGATCTACACTCGACTAAGGAGCCTAGTACAAAGTTTACTCAAGAGTAATTTTGTTCAGCCCACTATACCAAAGTAAACTCCAAGGGGTGTACGAGCTATGTAGTTTAAGCATAACCCCTTTGTAAATGTGGGTTTCACACATGAAGTCAGAAATTTCGCTTTGGAGTCCAAGCATCTGGAGGACCTTACTTAGGTATACAGTATGAACAGAAGACTTGCTTCCGGAAAACATGAACAGTAAATCTGCATTTGATCAATTTTGCATGACTTGTCAAAACAGTATCAAACTGAATGCTATTCCATGAATCACAATTGTCTGCCCCACGTGTTCTTCTTAACATTATCATGTTCCTGAGTAAAACAATGAGAGTGATGTGATTACTTGATTCTGTTTTTCACTAGTTCCTCTTCAATGTATCCCAGAAGGCGTATGTTTACAGAGTCGTGCAGTAGCAAGTACTGATTGATGTGATACTGATTTATTTTCACCGTTCAGGATCGTTTCCAAAAATGAAGTGAAAATATTGCGCTTTATTGCAAAATGATTACGTAGTCTTCACATCAAGTTTCAGCCTTAAGAAATTTCATGTTAAACTTATTTCATCACCGTCTCCGGAACTCTACTTCACTAAGAACAATCTTTTGGGAAACCTCGAAATCGTTTATATCCTTCGGACCGTACAGAACGGCCCTTAAAAACAAACTTTATTCTACAAACTAGGTCACACTTACATCCATGGGATTTTATGGGTTGTAATTTCCTACCACACTAGAAAACATCTCTTCCGAGGAAAGACTACTATTCTTCTCAGAACGCTATCCTGTGAGGTTCTATCGTACTTCAAATCTTGCTAAACGAACCGCGAATTACGTAGGTTTCATTGCGAGCTGCCTACGGTGTAACGAAATCTGTTGCGGCTGCCCTGGTAACCAGCATAACCATTTGTTTAATCTTCATTTCTGTATCTGTCTAATCCTATAAGCCATTACTTCTGCACTATGGAACCTTATCTTAATGATTAGAATTAGTTACATATCCAAGTGTGAACAAAATGTACGAAATGTTACTCCGAAGAACATCATAAAAGCTACGCCTTGTCATTACCTTATTCAAGTTCACAAAGGGAACAAATTGGCTTAAGTTGTGTTATTGATATTTATACACTCTGATTTAGAATCTTATCCGTCCTCTTGCACAACCGAAATTTTTTTCTCAGTCTACTACGTGACTATGATCTAATTCTGAGTACTAACCAGTCGTGTGATATGTTCTGGCAATTGGACATCAATGGTAAGATATGTACCGACTTCAACGTTTGACATTAGAGAGCTAAGGAATGTGTACAAGCACACACACAAGCTAAAAGAAGCATTAAGACAGAGATTAACTGGGCGTACGATGATCACACTAGTATGACTATCCAGAAATTAGGTCTTTCTTCGAATAAACTATGTCACTAATCATTAAGTTGACACTCTCAGTAGGAAGTAAGGTAGCTACCCTAAGTTGATAAATGTATGAAGTGATATGTCTGAAGCGGACCAGTGTGCAACGATGGTGCCTGTGTCAAAGCCCCGAGTAGTCACTCAAACGACCCTACTCATGAGATTGAACACATTCCACATCTGAACGGATAATTTGAGTTGGGTTACAATTCTCACCAGTCACGTGCTACCTGACAATACTACACTAAGGTTCATCTTTTCTAAGTATTTGTCAGGTAACATTTTGATGCTGGTGGGGTGTGAGTGGCAACCTCGCTTTGTGCAGGATGTAATAATCAGGGCAGAACATTCAAACACGTTCGCGGTTTGGATATAATGCACACACGGAGCAGCAACTATCCTGCTTACATAACTTGACTCCATAGGAGCAGCACTTCTCAGCCAAGTGACAATGACTGGTCTGGCTCATTGATTTCAAGCATAGAAGTTCGAGAAATTTCATGAGTTGTGACGAAATGTGGAGAATATTCAACAAAAAACGCCTTTAACAATCACCAATAATAACTGTGAACCCTATGCGCAGTTAACGATTCTCGAATACAAAAGTATTGATGTGGTCTTTGTCACTTCAGACAGTCAGATTTCTAGCTTATTATATTAGTTGAGCGACTTACAGCAAATATAGCATGAATGATCTGATGTCCTGAACAGACTTCATAGCTAAGTTTCTGGTGCGCATTCCTCTTTTGAACGCGCTTTGCCCGTTTCTTGTAGGAATCTGGTAGAAATCCAGATTTATCGAATGTTGATCCCTTCGAAACAGTTACTTGAACTCCAGTATTGAATTACTTAACAAGTAAGGTCCAAAAGGAACACGTGTAAGAGGTCAGGCATACACAGACATCAAGAACAGACTGCGACTACATATCAAATAATCCATTTATAGCACCAAAGTTGTTTAACGAATAGTGGTCAGGTCTACTAGATTAGCTGTGCGTTGATTAATTGTGATCAAATACTTGTTGTAACCGCAAACTGTTCTCGTTTATTCCATTCAAAAGCTTCCGAACTATGATACAGTTTGAGGCGGAATGTCTATTTTTTCACGATTCAGCTCTCTTAAATGGTGTAAAATTTAAGCCGATTCAGTCGTGACGTCATCGATCTTTGACTTGACTACTGTATGAATCGATTCTTATTGGAAGAACTTGGTCACCGAGCCTCACAGCCACCCACTATTGACTTCGATATGTATCATAGTTCATTCCTCTCTTCGTTCTTATTTTCACTCCAAACCACATTCATCCCAGTTCACGATCACATATTTCTGATCAACTACACCGATTGTATGTAGTTAGACGTCAAATAAAATGTTCATTCTTTATCTCCGAACTGTCAGTTTGGCCAGAGTTGCTTAGTCTGTTCATTAACACATCCAAACATGCAGCTATTTTGTTCTCGCTTTGGAATAGGAATCGATATAAAGAAACTAGCGGTGTATGCCCATCATTTCGTTCACCTAACGAATCCCCAACTCGACTCTGTTGAGTTGAATATGTGGTGGATCGTTTTGGGTGACAACATAACAGGAATACGTCATGCTACTGTTGTTTCTATTAAAGTGTGGAAACCCTCACTTAATGTCCGCGTTAAAGATGTCACTTAGCCAAAACGATTTATCAAGGCCGGTGTACTCTCCACCGAACGTATTGCACACCAGGAGTTTTCTCTGGTTCGTTGTCGAAGGGCTCTGTAATTTTGATAGATAGTCTCGTTATACTGGCATTCCCCATAAACAGTTTATTGACGTTATTGTTTTTCATCATTTCACAGGTGATGAGCAATTTTCGGGAAAATTCCATCTAACCAATATATTTGGATACTTCTGAAAGTATTTCCACAAATACACTACTAGATATCCGTATCAACGTTTAGTTGCACTTATTCGGTCGTGCTTTTCTCTCACTATTCCATGTTTATCTGGACTTTGCTATAAAACCAGCCGAATTATTCTGGATACCGATTGTCATTGTGCTCTAATTTTTCTGTTCTTGAATATTGTCAATATTTCATAACTCCGGCAAAACTAACCCTTTGACTTTCATTAGTTGAAGAAAAAGCTGAAACTTTACCGCCTTAAGTGCAAAAACGTACGACTGATCTGATTTGACTCGATCACTGAATTGCGTAGTACAGTTCGGTCTACGTTGAGATAATCCACAGGAATAGTGAAGGATATCCGCTCCAAATTTAGTACGAATGAAGTCAAACAGTTCGGGCGTCGCGTTTAACATGTTATTGATAAATGGATTTAGAATAACACAACGTTACGAGTAAGTTGTAATACTCTACGTTTCAACCACCTCGGTTAGCGAGTATTGATTAACACTGCCTAGGAGAAAGCAAGCAATTTCGGGTTCCGATTACTCAACAACAGTTGAAACGAATTGGCCAGCTCAACAACGTGACTTATTTCTATGATATGCTTTGTTATGGATGAGGTCGGATTTCGTCTCCCTAGGTCTGTTGCCATTGCCTGTTGCGTCGTGGCGTGCACCAACCACTTAGGCATATGTTCAGCAATTTTCTGTTGTAGGCACCCATGTGTTCTGCCGATATAGACGTGACCGCAACTGCAAGTTAACTGATATCTTTTATTTGTCAATTTGGATGAAACGCTGTCCACATTCGTTTATTCCAGAACATGCAACAACCAAATAACCTACAATTTTTCATCTATTTTTGAAATCGTCAATTCGCGACGGTAGATTGTGGTTGCTTTCGACTGAGCACCATTCACATTCATTTTCTACCTTTATATTCATACGAACTTTCAGTCAGCCTTAGACGGAAACCTCATGGTTTCGGTTTGATTAAGCTGATCACCTGTTCGATAATCTTCATCGACTAGGACTTGACCCCCAGTCCACGTACGCGAAACTGAATCGTGATGAGACTTGCGCAACTGAATTCATACCGGGCTAGTTCAGTGTGTAGTTCATGACCTTCACAACATTTCATTCATTTCAGTTTGAAGAACAGAACGGTTTATTGATCAATTTCGTCTGTTAACTAGTCCCTGATGGAGTGCTTTATCAAGCAGCTCGGACCCCGGTGTAAACAAACAGAATAATTCCCCCACCGAACTGGTACTGAGAGACTATAGGCGTTGTTTTCGTTACCCTTAAAGAAAAATGTTGAGCGAGATCTGTTTGAATTTGCTCAGGCTGATTTGTTCAGTTCACAGAGTTACGTTCCAATAATTTACTTTAAACTGGGGAGGACTGGGTATTGAAATGATTATGTACGAAGGTTGTTCTGGTTGATGAGTTTGTTACCAAGACGTAAAAATTTAACTACAGTACGGTTCGACTGTCAGAATATGAAAAAATCCTGCTTCGAAAGAAAGAAATTGAAACAACAAAAGTGAAGCGATTTCCGTCGTTTTTTGTTTGTAAAAGCAAAATTACAATGTGTCCTGGAAATGAGATAGTACATACGCATAGTTTTTTCTAAAATGCCACAAAGAAAATGTGCGCAACAAGCATGAAGAGAAAGTTGTGAAATAATTAGTATAAGTAGAGATAATGGAAGATACCTTCCGGCTTTTGTGAAGGTATTTTGTTTTGGGGTTATTTGTTCAACCTCTCCCAGATAGAAGAATAACTGGGAGAGCATCTGGCAACAGTCGTCCGTTTTGTGCGGCTTGTGACTGTCACCTTCATAAAGTTGAAACATATAACATACCGCTTTTATTAAATCGTTGCGTAGAGTTAGGCCATCAGCAGGTTGACAACATCCTCTTCGAATTCCTGTAAATAAAATAAGATTGAGACAAGTGTAACGCAAGTTAGCAAGACAGTAACGTCAAAATTGGCTTTCTTGATCTTCACATTTCGCAATGAATGTCCCTAGTACATGTAATTTTTATGGGTTCCATTAAAAATTCTGTGGTTTATGTGTACATAGCTTCCTCCTTAACGAATCTGTATGAGAAGTACCATTTTTTACCTAAAGGGACCACTTTCATCGGAAATGGTAAAAAATGTGTAGGCAAAGAAGAGATTTCCAAATCGGTCATTACAAATATTCTAGGCCTTTAGCTGTTACAAACGGAGAATCAGTCTCGTTTCGGTCGCAGATTTGGTGTTCATGTAAATTTCTTAGCCTAATCGACAAACTGAAATACACTACGGTTTAACATGAAAATGGGTGAAGGAACATTACCTTTAAGGTTGTCACGTGCAATTACACTAATGTACAATTTGAATTCATTCTGACAGCTCAATCGGAAACTGTTCATGCTTCGGTGAAACTAAGAATTATGCTTCAGAACTTGGTGTAACTGACATTTTTTGCATAAAATTTGCCTCCGACTCGATTGCTGGATAGGTTGTCTGCGGCATTCTTGAGCGCACAATAGTCCTACTGAAATACGTCAATTTGTCGAAGTCGTTGTATGCCCGCTATGAGTGTAGAGTGCGCACTTCTGGGCAGCTATCTTCAGAATTCCTCAATCAAAGTGGCATTTAAAGTGGATATAAGACTTCTGCTCTCCATTTTAGCTATGTGATAAATGCAAGTTTGGAAAGAGCACTGGGAGGTTTCGTATGTCGTATGTGATGGGCTCAAGTAAGAATCTAGACACATTTAACTTCAACAAACTCGCCTACGAGCCCTTAACTACCATGACTCAATCGGTTTAGCCCAGACACTGTTTTAGTTGGCATACCCTTCAATTCAGATATAGCCATCGCAGAACACCTAACCGTTTTTCTTGTACACAGTCGCCATTGAAGCATAACATGAAAGTGACCTGAATCTCAAAATTGTCAATCACATCAACACCCTAATCTTTGACTCACATTACACACACATTACATACGTCACTGAAATAGATAATTGCAACTCACTTTTTCCACTCTCCTAACAGCATGGTCGATATATTCTTACTTTTGGCCACAATCATTGAAATGCCCGCCAAATTACTGTAACACTCTGATGGTTATAATAATTTACGTTTATGGTGTCAAGTTGAGTCAAGTGAATAACATGTTCTGTGAACACGCGGAAACGAATCTTAAGCTTTCAAGTTTATTAGGATCTTCGTACTTTTCATGTACACTGTACCACTGACAAACACTAATAGATTTATATCGGTAATAGACCCCTGTGAAGTTCTTCTGATTGTTCAGTTTCAAAATTTGTTCTCGTGGTCTGCCAACCACGTGTGATCAAAGTCAAAACACGATGTCTACCGGTCTATTGTTTTGCATTCCTTCGTCCACATCACTCAGACAACCATTTTGAACAAACGGAGAGGGGTAACAAATATATGAATCCCTCAATGTAAGCAGATGTCTGGTTTACATTTTTGAACGGTGCACTATTTATTTGCGACCAGTGGAGCAAATCCTTCAGCTAAACATTCAGAATGTATTAATTTTCAGGTATTCACAAGTGAAGTATTTGAGATTCGCTTGTAACTCCAGATGCATTAGTCAATTCATTCCAATGATGTATTTAATATCTTCAAGAAAATCACATCTGCTGGTGCAGTTGAGAGGATTTCTTGTTCAGCCTAGCAGCTTTTCACCCATTCTACAGTAGCCTTCGCTGATTTTCCCTTGGCTACTTACAAACCCTTGAACAAACACACGAAATTCATGACCATCTGCAGAATCAGCACTCACATATGTTTTTATCAATATCAACATTTTCATTAACTTTAACTGCTTTCTGAGTTGTTTTCGCTTCACTTTCGTTTCCTCTTCTCTTCTTCTGTATAAATATTCAGTTATTTACTACATAAGCTATCTCTAAGACCAACGATAGCTGGAACCATAGTATCCAAATGTATATCTCAATGATCAAATCGATGATGATGTTTATGATTAAATCCCGAATATGAGACGATTTAAGCAGCTTACTCAAAGAATCTTGAGGGATGGCAGTTATTTTGTCGTTTCACATAAATGTTATTCTTTATCGAACCCTACGAAAAGATTCACACACATACTTCTGCATGGTTACACACAAACATATACTTCTTATATGACCACTTACCTACTCGAATCTTCATAGTTCAGAAACTCATTTTCTGTCTTTTTCATTTGAAGTTATTACTTTTTATGCACCACTATTCGTCTTTCTTACTTATTGTCAGTTTAAAACGTCCTCTTTGTGTTTGTTTAAACCAGACCAATCATACTGGTGTAGTGGGGAACAGTATGAAAAAGGTCATACCGTGTTAAATTCCGAAGACTATACAAAAGTATACAATGATACACATTGTAAACGAGTCCAATGAGAATGCACCAAATGATCGTCAGGGCTAATTATACTGGACGATAGAAAGGAGAGCCGTGAACTGTGTTAATCATGAACTACTGCTAAATGACTAAACGTAGACATGTGTCAGATTTGTACAGTTGACTTTCGTTAATATGGTCATTCAGAAAGCCTGCCCGTATAAACACATGCAAAGTGTTCAGTGCAACCCATCCACTTTCATACTATGTCCCAAAGCACCAGTATGGAAGGCATAGATTGTACCAGTCCACTCATTCTCATAGAGCTACATCGAAAACAACTTGTGGATTGGTGAACAGAAATCTACACACTGAAAAAATATCATAGGCATGTAAAAATTGTCCAAATATAAATTAAAGTAAATGGAATTGCTGGAACTTATTTAACAACTAGGTGCATGAGAATGTATGCATTTTTGTAATTCTGTTTTTGTTCACCCTTCATGGCTTCATTTTTATGGAATAATTGTAACATCTAGTAACTTTCTGTTATTGCTGAGAATTTGATTATGTTTAACTGACAAAAAATCCAAACGTTGGGGGTGTAACTGACAGAACTGGTTGATTAGTGCAAACTTAAGTAAACGCCAGTCACTAGGGAGTAAACTTGTTTTTCAGTTACTGCATCGCATTTTCATTATATCCAAACAAGGTTATCACCACAGATTAAAATTTCTTACAACGATTATGAATTTACGTCGATGTCAAACAAACCTGAAGTACAAAAGTGCTGTACTAGTTCTGCAAATTCCCTTCTACCTTTTTCCCATTGTTTCTTCTACAGAGAAAGCAATTCTCAGAGGTTACACGAACATTATTGTCTCGAAAATCAAACTAAAGCGTATACGATCTGATCACAATTTACCTGAAAGCTAACTGTAGCTAATTTTCAAGAAAAGTTTCCAGAACTCAATTTCATTTAAACTGCTCATCCTCGTGAAATTCTGTTCTAGTTTAGACTTCCGATTGACAGTGATACAAATATGTACTTTATGGAATTATAAACTTTTGTCTGTTCGGGTGAAATGACTTCAAAATATATCAACATCTTGAAGTTTTATTCTAAATTGTGTGGACGTTCACAGTTCTCCACGTTAATCGCAAAGCTAACCAGACTGTTGTAAAAGGACGGAAATTGTTATCGATGTGTATGACTTAACTCCAAGGTTGTCGATAGTTAAGTCTTATTACTGGCAAAACGTTTTGACTAAAACTGCACAGCGTTTGCTAATTTTTTTCACTCTGCGTTAAAATTGAAACATTTCACTGTCGTACACAAAAGTACGGAGCTTCATTTTCCAAGTCGAAAGTATGCACTTCACGTCAAACAAGGAGTACTACTTGTGTGCAAATGGACACACATATCAAAGACCAGTAACAACTGAACACGAAACATTACCACACATTTATTTATAAACAGGTAAAATGTTTGGCCACACTTTCAAGTCAGGCAACCTCTACTGTGATAGGGTTGATTTGGATTGGCCATAAATACGTACGTTAAAGGCAAGGTTGGTGTGATCGAAAATCACAGTTCTTCTAGCGTTGACGTCCTATCTACATAAGACGTAAATAGAAATGCTGACATTAAGTCTCTTCGGGTTACACTAAACATAGCTGTCCCATGTGATATCACAATGTTGTGGAATCACGTGTGATGTCTTATTTTCAAACTAATGATCTACTATCTTATTTGAATGCCTCATTCATTGAAAAAGTTCCCCAGAACAGGTAATTTAGATCAATACTACTACAATACTACAAATTATTTTACTTTTCCTGTCTAATGTCTATGGGACAGACAGCAAAATTCAGAGTCAATTTTGTATTCTTCACAAGTCTGCCAAAGGATTCAATCATTTTTTTCGAGGGATCATTTTTACTTTTCATAATTGAAAGATTTTGTTTTTATGGTCAAGATACCACATTCCGGCTTGTTGAATTCAAACGTGGGATAGTACAACATTTTCAAATTTTAGGCATCCAAAGAAACCATCTTTGACTCATTTGTGTTGTTCCATGATATTCATTTTCATTCGGTCACTCCATGGCCAGTTTTGTCCTTGTTTGGACAAATCAGGTAGAGATCATTAGAATGGATTAGAATGGATTATCAAACCGGCTACCTTTCGTGTTACCAGACAGTGCTCTTATCCGCTCGGCCATTAGTTCTATGTGTGTCACCTGTGACTGGTGAATTTGTATACAATGATTTATAGCTTGTTTTCTTTCATATTTTCTACTTCTACAGTGAGCGACAAAATTGCTTGTTATAGTTTAAATTTTAGTAACATTTTGGTAAGTTTACTATACTCTTTTAAATTAAACCCATTTTCCAAATATTATGAGACTAAACTAAACTAAATTCTGCAAAGTCCCTTCAGTCATCATGCCAGACCATCACAGGCGCCCTTTGCCACGAAAGATCACTATACTCTAACCCAACTGATATGGATGGGAGTACTATAACAGGAGGACGTACAGCGGAGTAATTACAAACATGAAATAGCGTAACACGCTTCGTTTTCGAATGAGAAATAACTCTGAACATGTCAACTTAGTTAGTGTACATTTTTAAATGTAACGTTCCGTGTAAGTGTACGTGTTAAAAGCTACACAAATCTGATATCTGATATGTCTCCATATAGTTATTCATCAAAGCTAGAATTAATTTTACAAAAAAATGAAATTTACTCATTCCTAATTAGAACAATATTAATAAAAATAATTCAAAAAAACCTACACCAATGCACTCACGTGAGGTTCCGTCATGTGTGAATAGTGTTTGATAGGTTGGCCATTACGGTCCACGAGAAACTTTGCAAAGTTCCATTGAACGGGTCTAATCAGATCGGACGAGTAGAGTCAATTTTGTGTTAGAACTTACCCAAGGTGTGATTGCAAAAATTTATACAGTGGATGTGCATTGGCTCCGTGTACCTCGATCTTGCTAAACATGTCGAATGTTACTCCAAACTTATCGAAAACTGCCTTCTTTATGACTGCCTCAGAACGTGGTTCCTTTAATGGGTCGGAAAATCGTGACTAAAATGCAATCAGTCAGCATACCTGACCACCAAGCTGATGACTCGGAAATGCAAGAATACGAAGACCACATCCCGCCAAACGTTTGAACATGGCTTGCATCTGCACGTAATTTATATCAGCCACGCCTCAATTGCTAGCAACATTAACTATCAGGGTAACATAACCACTAGAGAGAGAATTTCCAGTAAAACATTTGCGGCACTTCTCACCGATATCGCCTCAATGGAACAACATCTCCGTCTATATTGACCGCGTAAAATTGGAAAATTGAATTATCAGTAGAAAGTGCATATGGCTAAAGCGATAAATACAACTCGAAGCACACTAACCATTTTTCAAAGATTATAATTTTGTTCTGTAATTTCTAAACGGAGATGACACGCTTCATGGAACGTGGTTATTGAGCAATGGATGTAATTCAAGTGGCAACCAGAGTTGGATAACGTAATCTGAAAAGTTAAGAAGCGATTATGTCAATTGCGCACACAGAAATTCACCAGCTAGTATGCCGTGAAAATTAATGAGGGAAATTATCTTAAATGGATATGTAGGCGTTAATTAGAGATAGAATAAAAGGTTTACAACCTGTACCCAGTTTCCTAAGGGCTAATATGTGCCCCACAAAATCAGTTCTCCTGTATATTATTTATTAGGCTAGACAGTGCAAAGCCTATGAGATTAGTTGGCAGTACTGGGCTGTTGAAAATGTCATCATTAATCGCTGGTTGGCTGCTCCTTTTACAGTCTGCAATCTGGTTGATTTTCTGCGGTGTGTCTGGTTGTTACCACGACCAATCGGCATGCGCGTAAACCAGATGATCACGTGATGTAGATATGCACTTAACTAACTTACACTCCCTCGCTCTATCTCGTTCGCCTTCTGTTCTTTGTGAATATTAAGTCAAGTTAAATCTAGCCCATTGTACAATTTTGCTGGTTTCTGGGAATCAGTAAATTTAAGCATAAGTGCCCACTATATCTTGTAGAAATGTACTAGCTTTTGAAAAGTATTCGTAACTGTTGTGTTTTGATCAACTGAAATCGCTTCATTATCCAGCTAAGATAAGGTCAGTCTCTTGAACATTCGGCGGCTTGGAATCACGCTACACAATGACATTTGCAAATCTTCCCACACAGTTTCACATTTTCATGAATACAAAACCCCGTTACCGTCACCAAAAGTCCGAACTCCGTCAGGAAAAACCTGAACCTGCAAATTCACAAGGTAGTCGACATAATGGTCTGAGTATTTCCCACGTGCTTATCATTTTTTGCGCAAAAGCATTGTAACAAAAGAAATTTAGATGACGTCCAAAATGTTTGTTTCATCATCTGCCAATATCCTTCTGTCACTTGAACCAGAATAATGCGATCGAATCAGTAATCCATCCGTAAGCTACGAGGAGATGTTTTTGCTGAACTTCAAAGAAAAGGCTTGCACTGATTTAACTGACTATCCGTTTGAAAAGATGCTGTCTACTTTAGACCTAATTTTGGATCCGATGTCCCCGTTTATTGAAGAAGCATTTGAATATTTGCAGTCATTTGGAACGCGAAATCCGTGGGTGCTAGGAGCTTCAGTTTCTGCTGGAAGTAAATCGGTAAGCCAGGACTACTTCTGGTGAAGGATGCTGCGAACGAATGTGTTTGTCAGAAATTCAGCTTCTGTGAGCGTGAACTCACACCGACAGTGAGGTCATCTATCGTATAACTTAACTAAATATAAAACCGTTTGGTTTTCAATGATAATCCCACAAACAAATTCAAGTTGGTCAATGTCAACACATTTACATCACTGTTCATAGTGTTATAAGTTGAACCATTTTCTCCCGTAAAATTTACTTCGTTGTGCTTACTGTGAGCTGAAGACGTTTGCAACTTACCAACTCAAAGCGTCGATTCGCATTTCTTTTTGAACAAAGAATGATCACATTCGTTTAATAAGCAGACAGTTTTCACGCTATGGACTATCCCTCAGCAATGCAACCAGCTGGTCATTCATGAATTCTCCTAGATCCTCGAGATATTTTAACAGGTTTTGAAGCATGCGATCATTTTGTAGACAATCAATTTACTGCTTTTTATGACAAAATGAATCTTGCTGTAGAGAGAACCAGCTGTAAAATGTCTGGATGCGGCCGGATTCGAATAAATCAAACAAAAACACCATGTCCAAACGTGGTCAGCTTTCCGCTAGCCGAGCCACAAAATTTCTATATGAGCTTGGAACTACGTCATCTGGACTGCGTTACCCGCTCATCGCGCTGTCTTATAGACAATCCACAGACTGATCGTGCCGGAATGGTAAGTCCCATAAATCGGCGGATTCCATGTAAGTTTAAAACAATCCCATTCCTTGGTGAATTTGAATAAAGCAATAAGAAGGCGCAGATCACGTGGTGTCCTTCGTGGCTGCCTTAAAGAATCATTCCTAGCGTAATGCATACGTCTTCCAGATTTGGGATTTACATAATGAGTAGATTGGATACAAGACTCGATCTTGTGACGCATTCACCCCATGACATAGGTTTGTAATAGGTAATCAGAAGTGAATGTCTGCGAAATTTCACTTGTGGTTATGCTATACTGTGTTGGGTACCTCTCTTACATTAATCAAATACTTTGAGGGAGGCTTGAGTAGATTCCACACAAACTTGTGAAATATCACATTTCGTGTAACCCATCTATTACAAGAACTTTTGTGTTGATGGACTTGTAACTCTCTTGTATAAGTGGTTGGGAATCAGCTTGTTATTACTGTTACGTACATGTCTACAAGGTGCCTAGCAAAGAACGCTTGACATAGCGTCTGACAGTTAACTTCTGACATGATCAATAATTCAGTTTCTGTTAGCAACTAAAATGCAGTCAACGCCCACGTATCACCGTGTTCGTTACTTAATGACTTTTGACCAAGAACACCGCCACAGTAACAAGACAACTTACAACGCAGTGCTACACAACTCGCTAAATAACACATCTTGCTTTGACTCGGACAAACGAGCTGAACGGTCAAACCGAAGAGAAAAGTTCTGCCTCAAAAATGTTTACAGATCCATCCAACAAACAAATTACAAATTAAAAACTAACCTCACATCAACCTCTCCTCTCGTGGTACCGTGGTGATTGTCACTAAACCTATTTATCAGTACTGTTGTTTTAGTACATTGTTGACAATAAGCTGTACAGTTGCGCTAGAGAGATAAATTACCTGATTTGTTTAGTTCGGTTGTTATTACTACTGCGTCGAAGCTAGCTCTGGGCTGAGCTGAGTTTACTTCGGTTTTGTATTTCTGGAATCATCACAATTAGAGTGGCGGACTTCTGTAAATTTCTACGATGGATTCTTGTCCACTTGAAATTCTGAATATTCATAATTCGTCCAGAGAAATCGAGGACTATTTAGAAAGCTTCGAAATATGGTGTATCACGGGCAAAGAGCCGAAAGCGGAAAAGAAGGCCACTCACTTCCTAACCGTAATTGGCAGAGATGCATACAGCTTGGTGAAAAATCTATCGTTTTGTAGCGTATTGTACAGCATAATTTTCATTGTTCTTCGCATTTTTTATCTTCTTCAAATTCACATGCACACTCGTTTAAATCATATGAGTTGATTCAGTTAACAATACAAAAAGTTACACATCCAGGGTCGCGAGTCTTGTGTTCTCTGTCTGCGTTTTGTGTCACGTGTGTGCGGACTTTGGAAGTTAACGGCTAACGGAATCTGCATTTGTTTCAGCACAATTCCAAATTCATCTGTCGTCGGAATTATCTCCGTTGAGACTCCTAAAGTTACTTGGGAACTATACGACAGATTGCATCATTTGGATACTCCATTCCGTGTGGTGGAACTCTCAACGGAGCACCTTCACAAACTACCGTGAGTCAGCTATTTTCATCTTTTTATCACTTTTTGATTTCGTATTCACACCTGAATTGTATATAGCGTTTATATCCATTACAATTTTCTGATTCACCAATTTCTCCTTCATACGAGTCCTTGAATAAACTACTGCTTTCACATGTCCAACTTGTAAACTTTGAAGCAGCCGACCGAGCTAAATTTCATACGCTCGTGAGAAAGGAAAATCAGGACATCACACAGTTTATTCTCGAAATTCAGACTCAAGCTGTTCGGTATAATTTCGACGACTAATTACGGACTCAACTTTGTGACCGTGTAGTGACCTGGAGATACCCCCGGTCTGCCTGCTGCACGATGTGTAAAATCCTTCCTAAAATCTTAGCTCACACGTGTACAGTACTGTACATAGGACCTTAAGGATCTTTGCTTGCCGTCTGCCTAATGCATGCGATCGCGCTTGTTTGTTTTAATTCTTGTCGGTCTATGCGCGCCAATCGCGCCACACATTCTTTTCGGCTTGTTCATGCGCTCGGTGGTCGGATCATTATCCTCCCTAGCTATTTCGCGTATCGGTGTCATCTAGCGCTGATCATGAATGCTAGCCGTAGAACGTGAGTTCTCGAGCTATCATGTTTGGGAAAATTATTTTCCCGGAATAAATCGTTTTAATGGTATTATAACTGATGCAAAAATTGAATTCGTCGAAATCTGCGTCATGGTCTCGTATTCGTTTGTTTTAACTGACCATTAATTACCCAGGTAGCACAACAGCGGGGGGCCCGCGCGGGCCCCGCGAGGGCATCGGCGGGCAGTGGAAAAAATTTGCGAGCGAAGCTTTTTCAGCCTTTCTAATACCGGCGATTTTATTCAAAACAATTTCGGTACGCATTTTCAACGCTTAGGAAGTCTCTCAACCCCCCGCCTAACTAATTTTCAAGAGAAATCCGCGAGGAGAATGAAAATTATATTCTGTTTTTTTACATTTTCGTTTCGACTCGTTCAAATGTTCCGGAAACAAATTTTTCCATCAGAACAGTTTGATCCCATGCACCAGCAACCCGATTTTTCCCACAGCACCCACGGATAACCGAAACAGAGAAGGAAAAGGACGAAAAATTAGATGCAAGATGAAGTTGCACGGATGAAGTAGAAATAGCGTATCTCCGTACATTATCGAGATACAGTAGAAGTAGAACACCACAAGCTTACAGTATTCATTCTAGACATTCTAATAATACTACACATGTTTGTCTGTTCACATCCAATTACCCAAATATGCCATCATGAACTTGTGCAAAATTCAAACTTCAACCACAGAAATACAGGTTTCTCGGATTTCTTTGAAGTCCCGTATTTCCGTAAATACTTAAGGTACAGCACAATTAATAGAATATTCTGAAAGTACTCTCCCTAAATTTTGCTTCAGAATATAGGAAGCAAGTTAATTTCATCCATACCATGAACTGCGAAGAAAAACAATCGACCTTCTCCGCATCTACCTCAATTATCACTACAGACCAGCCATAAGAAAATGTCTGGAATTACGAGTGCGCTTAAACAAACAGCAGCAAATTTGATGAACATAATAATCCATTTTTTGTACTCGATTTAACTGTTTTTATAGATGGCATGATATCACATAATGAATTGTTTCGATTTTTATTTTCGACATTTCACTCACTGCTCGCCCAAACCCGCGTGATACCGGCATATCGCGGCGGGCAGTGTGCTACATGGGTAAAGACCACCTTCTCGTATTTGTTTTTCGAAAACTGATATGTCTGCCGTTGTTCCAGTCGATTTCGTGTGTAAATGCTATCACAAGAACGCTGAGGCTACTTTTAATGTACTTTTTCATTTTCATCATTTGTTTTCTCATTTCACTCCCAGCTGTTTATTTTTCATTTGTAGGAAATGGAGTATATTGCTATTTTGAGGGCGGTATTTGAGGATCGCCATTTTTGCACCTTCTCACACTTTCAGGAGTGTCTTTAGAGGTACATGGACGAGATGGGCGTTATTTATGTTCGTGGAACGAGCCGTAGGTCGAAGGCTGCCTTGAAGTTGGATAAGGTAAGATGACGTGTTTTCCTGGAAACCGCGCAGATTTATTATCGTTGTACGAAGTACAAAAACGTAGGAGTGTATGCAAGAATGTGCGACGTGTTTAGTGGGTTGACTGTTGTTAGTTTTAACGAACCAGTTCTCGCGACACATGTTACAGATCACGATTTCATGTGGTCCGATGGTATGCTTGTCTGGTTGTGAGCTTTTTCTAATTGGAACACAACAACCCTCTCAGCCGTCTGCTATATGAGTCTCATCTTAAGATTCGTAGACTCATCGTCGGTAAATTGAACGAGTGCAGAAGTCTGTTCCAGTACAATACACCAACTGTCGACATTAAGCAGTATGTGGCGGATGTTTACGGGAAGTTTATCACAACCGCTGACGTTGGAAACATCCGCCGCGAGTTAAAACCTGCAATGTCAATTGAGTATGTTACGTAAGTTTTGTCACTGTATGTTAGGGAATCTTGATGAGGTGCTGTCGGTGATTAGTGCCATAGGTGTGGTGCGCAATCTGAGGGATGAGTGGAACAGATATACGCATATCTGTTTCGCCTAGGGAATGCAGATTTAACTGCTCCGACGTTTACCACATATTGTGAATACGGATGCAACTCACGGGACAAACAGGCGCAAGTATGTCACTGTATACGTCCCCATACTTTCGAAGCTGGAAGTCATATTAGTTCATAGTGACAGACTGTATGGGACACGGCCGACCCGTGTTGTACGGGTACGTTCGTAGTGAGAAGTATACTTCACTACTGTTGGAACTGGTCCAACAGATTATTACCCAGTCTATATTCACTATCGAAAACCAATCGACAATGAAAAGCAACGACTCGGCGCGTTGACCCTCGTGTGTTTGTATCGAGTCTGAAGAGTAAAGTGTACAGAGAAAACACGTCAAGTTAGCTGGGCACGGGGCAAGTTGTGTTTGTAGCCCCGGGACGGATATTACAAATGGAATAGCTTGACTAAAACAAAAGTAGACAAAAATCCAAGATCATCAGAAATGTACAAGTGAATGCGACTATCAAAAACATCATTTATTATAGTCGCTACACAACGTGGACCGTTCGAAATTTTTCGGGAAATGATGGGTGCGCCAATTGCGGTGAAAGCATTCGTCATGGATAAGATGGCTGCGCAGATGAGGGCAACCCATGTAATGTTCGGCTGCGACATCCTGCTGTGTTACTTTCATCCACGTGATGCCGTACGTAAGCATGCAAGTGGGCAAAATTCGTTCGTCACATTTGTTGAAAGACAAACTCTTTTCGTAATCGTTTTCTCTTCCACTGAATGACTACGGCCAAAAACGAGGAAGAGTAAGTGGCACTGTTACACTGTTAGCCGTAGGTTTAAACGTGATCTGTACATTATCGGCGGAGCAGACAAAAAGTTTTCGAATTACTTGTTGGGTAATTGGCTGTACACCAAGCCAAAGTGGGCCATCCATGCTCAAGGTGATGTTGTCCACTTTGGCAATCGAACGAATAATAGGCTGAAGAACGCGAACGGACGATTGAAGAAGAGAACGCACTCAAGTGATTTCTTAGCCTCCGCCATTCAGAAAATATGGAACCAGAGTGACCCAGGTAGCACAACAGCAGGGGGCCCGCGCGGGCCTCAGGTGAGCATCGGCGGGCGTAGGGCGGGCAGTCGGACTAGGGCCTCGTGTGGCATCGGTGGGTAGTGGAAAAAATTTGCGAGTGAAACTTTTAAGCCATGTTACAAATCCCGAATTTTTAGAAACTATTCCCGTACCTTCAGCGTTACGAGCTTCAGTCTTACTGACACCCCCCCCATAAATATTTTGCGAAATATCAGCAAATATAGTAATTTTTGAAAATATTACGAAATAAACACGTGTAAACATTTACGAAATGCAGTTTCATTGTGTTCATGAGGTTTTGACGGGTATTTTGGGACCACTGGAGTATTTAGAACGTGAACTTGACAAACCTGCAATGAGAAGGAAACATGGAATAAATTGGAGAGCCATCAAGATGCAACAAATGTGTCTACAAAATTCGAAAACAGACAATATATGAAAAGTAGCAAACATTTAGTACAATAACCTTCGGCTGTATTAGTGAAACGTATTTTTTCCATTAAATTCAGTTATGATGCGATAACACTTACGTTACTAGTCGGCATCCAAGTCGACATCCTTTGATTTCGGCGGCTTCGTAATACGCTTTGTGCGACCACCCGCCCTGTCGCGCGCATTTCGGTACCAGCGTCGCATATGTACCAGCAGCTCTTCGCCAGAAACGTCGGCGTACCTCTGCTGGCTAAGGATGGCATCTGTAATACATATTTTAGTGTACGGCGCATTAATTCGTTTTCCACAGGTATGAATTAACCGGACGCGAAATGCAGAAGGCCGTAGAGAGAAGAGACCGAATTTTTATTGCACCAAATATACAGATGGTCTCTTATTGCGCTAGAAAAGGCACCGACACGTAAGTTAGCTAGAGAGGCTGCAGACCGGCCGTCGACGAGCGATTAAACCGGATGTGTTATGACACACGTGAGTTTTGGAACTATTTTACACATCATACCGCAGGCAGGCCAGTGAAATCTCTAGGTCGCTACACAGCTCCCGCCTAGAAAAGTACTGTGACAACAACCCTTCGATCCTGATGAGGTTAACTGGGGCCCGCCACTCTTGGCCTGATCTGGTTCATGCCGTACCAGCTGATATCCAATCAGCCTGCGATTGGTACGACAATTCCCAGACGCCGCAGGTGGAGGAGCACTAATGCCCACAGTTCTTAGCGAGCTCCCA
>LUCH01003394.1:16570-39594 GCA_013368495.1 Paragonimus heterotremus
TCATCGATAAGGGTGCAATTTGACTCGTTGTCTAGGAATGCACAAGTCTGAACGATATTCTCTGCAGAACGTACAGTGACCGGAACGATGGCCAAAGCAACTTGGGGTCTGTCTGTAGATGGTTGCGTTGTATGATGCAGGTGAAATCCAACGGCATGGTGGTTATTGACGATGGGTGCTTCTTCAGTGACAGTAACAGGCGAATCGGAGTGTAGCAGGCGGTGATGTTTCCGTCCGTATCCTTGGGCGTTACAACTCCTATTTGATCTGCATTCCTTAGCTATTTGATTAGCTTTCAAACATTGGAGACATAGTTTCCTAGTTCGCACGATCTCAAAACACTGCACTATCGATTTCCTAAGAAATAATGGGCACTGATCAGTGAAATGACTGTCTTCACAAATAGAACAACGAAGGCGAGAGCCGTACACGCTACGTGTGATCGAACCGTCACTTTGCACAAGATGGATGTTCCTCCTGATGCCAACTGGGTTAGGTCGTGCCTTCATTTGTCTGGGACCGTCATATAGTTCAGATTTAAGACTTATTGCAAGCTCACCGTATCTCATGGAAGCGGCGTTGGCACGTTCCTCTACGAATCTTGTTAGATCGGTGAACTGCGGCTAACGATTAGAACGAGTTATGATTGTGGCCTCGTCCGCCCATCTAAAGTGCAATTCGGGAGGTAATCTCTGAACAGTTGTTTCACTCGCTCTGCTTGAGGTAAAGTCGGAATCGTAATTCAGTTGCCGAAGCGTTACTTCGCACACTGTAATCTGCTGAGCTAACTGGACTAATGCCGCGGAGTTGTTGTCACTTGGACGCAGATCATCCAGAAGTCCATTAGTGTGTGCTTTTGCCACCATATGGTTCTGTCCAAACCGTTTGCTAAGAAGTCCCCTGGCAACTAGATAGCTCCGATCCTGTTCGAGAATGGTACAATGTTGACTCAAGGCCTTTGCAGGTCCATCACAATATTGTATTAGGTAGTCCAGCCTGGCTTGGTTATCATTCGTCCTATTCTCTAATCCTGATTCAAATGCTTTACTGAAGGACCAGTATGATTTAGGACTGCCAGCAAACCGTTGTATTTCTCGCCTAGGTAAGTCTGTCTGACGTTCAGTCGCGTGGATGAAGGCTGGTGTCCCAATGAGTAATTTATTTAGATCACCCACAGTTTTACGTTCGTGTTCATCTCTGTCGAATTTCGTTCGCTGTTGTATCATTCTCTCGAGTTCTTCTCTTTTTTCCACTTCTTGTATTCGAAGTTTCGTCAGCTCTACTTCCAACTCTCTGTCTCTGTACAGCTGTCCCACAGGGGAATTTGCAGATGCAGTGCCGGCTGTTGAATACTGAGAGAGTTCCGGCGGGTAGAGGTCTTCTGTTTGCTGAGACATGATTTGGAAAAAAATTATAGAATCTGCTCTGCGTTTCACTTCAGAGGTCAGCTGGATACCACTAGAACTTAACACCCCGAGGCCAATTCAAACCGATATCAACTGTAGTGGACAAGTAGGTATGCGCTAGACCCTCGTCCACTAACAATTTAATACGCCTTCCCTGAAGAGCAATCGTAACGTAGTCCCAACAGGCATCGAACTAGAAAACGCAGCGGGGTTTGGAAACAAACCGTATATTTCCAGCAATATTCCAAAATATGATAAGCAATTAGTTCTAGTCTAGTCTGGGACCAACGGCAGCAACCAAGAGGAAAAGCAAGAGAAGCGGGGGACGAGCTACAGTCCACTCGGCGGCGCTCAAAAGCGCGCCAGGCGAAAAGTGTGTGGAACGTTTGGGTGCGTTAAACAACGCTCGAATAGGTTCGGGTTAAACAACCTTGAAGAATGAAATAATAGATGAATCGTTAAGAAAAGGGCAAGCATTCACTGCGCGCAATTAGTTGCACGACTAAAGAAAGTGGCAGAGTTTATATCAGGCCTTCCACTGCAGGCGTACACAGAATCGTACGTACAGAACAGACAAGCAGGAAAACACGGTTGCAGCCGGGATCCTTAGAGAAGCTACACGATCACAGGTCACTACACGACCGCAAACAGCTCGGTATTGTTTCCGTAATAGAAAATGCATGTATATCAGCAAATACATAAGAGTAGATATATGGAATCAATATGAAATGTCACATACGTTCGAAATGGTACGTCCCGAGAGAGTTTTCGACCGTCAGTGGTCGGGCATAAGCAGGAAATGTCCGAATTCAAGATAGCGGCCAAAGCGACCTTCACATGGGCACAGTTTTGTTATAAAGCATACTACTCACCCAGAGGGGAAGTAGGCAGTGAGTAGAGTAAGTCCAAACGAATGTTACAGACTGTTTGTCTTGGGTGACTTGAACGCTCGCGTCTGGCGCGACTCGGTAGCTTGGCCGTGAGTCCTCGATCCTTACGGCATTGGTTCAGTCAACCAGAAGGGTGGTCGTCTGCTCCATCGGTGTGCTGCTCATTAGCTGGCTATCACGAACATCCAATTCCAGCTGGACGCGAGCGAAACGACGACGTGGATTCATGCACAGAGCGGTCATCATCATTTACTTGATTACATGATTGTGTGGCAGTGCGCCATTCGTGAGATGCGTATTACGCAAACGATGCGTGGCACTGAATGTAACACCGATCATAGACTAGCCAGGACCAAATTGTTTATTCTTGTCTGCAAACCGGTTTATCGTGGATTATCCGGACGACAACAGAAGTTGGATGTCAAACCGATTGGAAAACTGTGAGGTTGGGACTGTTTCTCAACGTTCTGTTGCCGCTCGTCTCCAAGACGTTTCACTACCTCTGGGAGTATGTGACAGCACCCCAAGGAACAGATCACGGTAGCAGACACCAAGACGATCGATGTCGAATACCAGAAACGTCTGAACTGGTTCGACGACAACTACGTGACTATTTGCAGCTTGGTACAAGGGAAGAATGCAGCGTTCGTCGCCTTCACGATGGACCCGGACATTGAAGACAAAATGGCGACATTCCCGGAGTATTGACCATCAACTGACCGAACCTGTGCGAGGAATCAGAGACGATTGATGGGGGAAGCAAGACGAGCGGATGCAGGGTTCTGATGATAGTGTGACCGCTGATCCATATTTTTTCTGATCTGCAGACGGAAGCAGATATTTCACGGGCTTAATGAGATATATCCGTCTAGTGAATTCATGGGTTTCTGTTGGATTACAACATTTTTCAAGTATCCTTATTTTTTAAGGTAGCGTAAGTCCACTTGCACCGCCTCTCTCCAGAAGGTTTTCAAAAAATTCTTTAAATTCTTATCGGGTGGTGTTTGCTCAAATCCTTCACCTTTCCTGTCCTTTGGCATTTTGCTTCACCAGTCGTCACAACCTTTTTGCTTTAACGACTGCATGATTCGGAACTTTTACGTATAATCTTTTTTTCCAGCTCACAATGTCTACCGTCTCCGTGAATGCCGATCGGAATTGGCTGTACTATCTTGTGAGACCAACTCATTTACTTTTGGAGGTCGATACATTGACGGTTGCTCAAAAGTTGGCACTTCTGAAACAATTTCTGTCACAAGCAGAAATTACTGACAGAAAGTCGTTAACAAACACAGCCAATCGGAATGATGGTTCGAATGAGTTGGATTCTAGCACACAAAAAAGTACCTCTGATTCGCAAATGTTCGACCTTGAAATCGATGCAAGTTCTGTGTACAGAAAGTCCAAAATACTCAATGCATTAGCTTTGCAACTTGCGGCTGTGTTCAAGTTCAATTTGAACCTATTCAGTGTAACTTACGAGTTTCCTGTCAGACTTCTGGCTCGATTGTATCGAGTTCTAGTCAATGTCACAGCGAAAAATTCTCCTATACTTCAACCATTATTTGATCAGGCAGTAGACAAGGAAAACATTTTTATCATAAATCCATATACTCGCTTTACCTGGCATACACTCTATCCGACTACTATCTACGCAGTCATGTCATACCATATTTGGTGCCTGCAAGTGAGTTGCTCTTGTTTCGCATCATTGAGTTGTTCCAATTTAGGTTTCTCTGCTTTCAAGCATGCTTCCCCAACCATTCCGTAACCTAACTCCAGTGGTCGCTGGGTTATCAGAAGTTCCGGATACCGCATTTTTTAACGATAATCGCGTTGAGGTTGGAGTCATTTTAGATCGCGTTGAAGAGTCCGTATCACAGCTGACAAGTATATTGCAACAACTGGACGCTTTGCGCATTTGCCGGCCGTTTCCCGCTGCCTTCCCTCTTGTGGGTCCTGGCTTGCCACCGGCTCTCGGAGCCCCGGCTTATGTGAAGTCTGAAGACGCAGGAGAGGATGGTATCTCCAGCCGTGATGAAGAAGTGTTGCCGAAGCCGTATGTGACGCTTTCGCTTAATTTCGTTCTGGGCCGACATGCGTTCCAGAAACAATTGTTTGAACAAGCTGAGGGACTGTTGGATTCTTGTTTGTCACTTATGTTGACGAACAAGGTACCCGCTAAAATAGAAAGTTTTTCGTTGTTGCACCTACTTCGGTAACAATTTTCAACTCTTGTAAATAATATTTGTATAAAGTAGAAATGGTTTTACGACTTGCATTAGTGAAATTTAGACTCTCATTTTAAGGTAGTGTAACGTATGGTGCGCTTGGAACTAACTGTCATTTGGTTAGTGATGTATTGTTAAGAGAAACTCACGTCAAGCGAATAATGTGAGGCAGTACGATACAGCTCATTTGATGAATGTCAGCCCTGTGCTGTTAGTTAATCGTTGTGCTCCACGTAGCACCTTGAGGTTTTGTTCGACTCATCTGATCACTGACTAAAGAAGCCAAGGTAAGTAACTAATAATTGCCACTTTCTTACCGAAGCGAGGCTGCGGAAGACGGAGATGAATTGTCTTACGTTCACATAGAACTGAAATGTCTGCTTATGATTGGCTGTTGTTCACCATCTATAAGCACCTGGACTTTGATTATTCACACACAACTGTGGATTTTGCGTAGTGGGCCTCACTCACTATATTTTCTTGTTATTGGGGTTTTATCACACTTGTTGCTTCTATACATTTTTGTTACACGATTGCACAGTGATGAGGCACAAATATCTCTGGGTGATTCGTAGTCAACGATGGTGGAGAAACGTGTAACAACCGCTGTATCGGGAACCTACAACTCCGTGATATTGTATGAAGTACAGGGTATTGGAGCGTTACCGGTCTCCGACTTCTAGCAACCAATCTGCGTTTGTCATGCCCAACAGCAGTACGGGCTACATATTGATGGCAACCTGACAGCTAGCAGCTGATAACAATGAATAGTGATAACTTTGCATTAGTTTATCGTATCGTATCAAAGAGCATGTTCCAAAGTAGCTGGGAACAGCTAGAAACGACAGGCCTCTATTTAAAGACTGACGGATGACGTCTAGCATCACCGAACCTGGACGGAATGGTTGTTTCTGACGCGTTCCATGTAGTGTTTGACGTAACAGGAATCGCATCCTCCAGTTTTCTGAAGGACTAATTGTTAGACTCCACAATCCTCTGTGTTTAGAAACATCTTGGTCTCACAGTGTAGCCACTTTGATCATCATTACATATTTGTTTTACAATCTTCGATTACCTGAGGCATTGGCTTCCGCCTTGTTAATAGTTGTTTCAGTGTTTAAACTAGTTAGATGTCCTTGCTTGGTTAGAATGTGCGAAGCGTTACTATGGTGAACATCATATGATCAACAGTTTCCCATTGTGTTATTCATGTTCTTTCCGAAAGCTAATTTTTAAAAATCTTATTTCTCTGCACTATTCATTCCCAGTATGAGCATGTTGAAGAGGTGGGTGTGACACGTGATCTGCTCGAAGTCTACCTCAGGGCCTGCCGATCATATAAATTAAACGGTACGGCGGAAAGTTTGCCAGTTGCTAACTTGCATCCCTACTCGTTTGTGGAATCATTCTGTAGCCGTATGGAGCGTGATCTGGCTGAAAAGGAGGAATCACTGAGCATATTCTGGCAAGAATCCCTTACTGATCAGTGGAAACCTGGTTCACAAGCTGCCATCCATCCAGCTGTAATGGGCGAGTCAGAACCAGTAGTTCCAACCCTAGAGGATCATTTAATCCAGTTGCTAATGGAAGATCTACACCTAGAAGACAATAAGAAACCTTCGGACTTGATTGTACCTATTGACCAGAGTCTTCGTGACAGACTTCAGCATGTTTGTCTCAAGCGTTTCCTGAAGGAGTGTGAGTCGCTGCTGGTTTGTTCTCCTCAACATTCTCGACACAGAAAACAGAGTAAACTGGAGAAGGGAACACATGCTATTCGAAAGTGCATTCTCGTTGCCTGCCAACATCTGTACACCAAAGTAAGTCGTTTATGTGTACACACACACGCGTGTAAATTCATCAGATAAAAACCGGTATGTTTTAGTTTATCATACTCACTTACGTAATCCTTACCACGATTGTTCAAACTAAGATCTATTCAGGAAACAATGATACAGTTCGATTTAACGCGTGAAGAAAGGGTTGTAGCAGCTGTAATAGTGTACTGTTATTGGTAGGCATATTTTCAAAATCCGTTCGAAGCTTGCTTATTTGATAAGAGACGTAAGTCGTATGTGATGATGTTTAACATATGATATCTTCATTGCAGAACCAACATTCTAATGACGCATAAGCTGCTTTTGTTTTACATTTTTGCCTTGTGCTTGTGGCTTCTTTCAGTCTGCCATGACCCTTAAATGCTTCCGTTCGCTACAGCCTTCGTAAAGATTTGCAGTCAACTACCTCTGCTCGATGAAATCTTTTTGATTTTGTTGTGAGTACAATGTGCACATTTGTGTGGGAATCACTTATAGCTTTCTCCTTCTCAAGTGGCGTTCGACAAGTACCCTATCCGTGCGCTCCTCTGTAATCACGTGATGATAATATTCTGAGACTAGCAGTCGAAAGTTCCGGGGATCTCCGAGTGGAGCTTCTAGCCGGTAGTAATTTGGCC
This sequence comes from Paragonimus heterotremus, assembly GCA_013368495.1. NCBI lineage: Eukaryota > Metazoa > Platyhelminthes > Trematoda > Plagiorchiida > Troglotrematidae > Paragonimus > Paragonimus heterotremus. Next base: position 23,553 of record LUCH01003394.1, read on the forward strand.
GATATTAATTTGTGGTTAGTTGATAAGGCTGTTGTGTGCGGTATACACCTCGCATTTTCGAAGTGTAACGTACTATTTCAGTATTGGGCTGGCCATGACTTTTTCTGTGTTATTGAAAATCAGTCATTTATGGCTAATGATCTCCGCACCCACCCAAATAGATAAAGTCTCCGTGAAGTTGACTAAGATACACGATGTATTTACATATTTTCGTCGTTCATGGTCTTTAGAAGGCTTTCGCTTATCAAGCAATCTGATGACTTCTGATGAATGTACGCCCTCGCTTTTGGTTTGCGTATTAGAACCCTGATTAATCTGTGCAGAGGATGCATACTGTCTCTCGGTATTTGACCACTGTCATCTCCGTTAGTTAGCCTGTAACAGATGGTTTGCTCGTTTAAACATTGGTGTGGGTTTGGAAAATTATTGATGTTGCGATCGACATCCGAGCTAATTAAACTACACTGTCTTCGTCGCTCACGTGGCTTGCTCTGCGCGTCGACGGAGTGTCGGCTGCACTGCGTACCTTTAATGCGGCTAGTGACGGTGGGCTTAAGTAGCAGGGTGACCAAGCGATGACGCGGTCATGAACTTTTGCTGTCTTGGCCACTCAGCTGAACGAGGTAAGAAGGTGCCACCTGCCATTTAAGAGGTATCTTAGTTACAACGATTCGAATAGCCCCATGAGTTCATTAGAAGTGAAAAGGTGTTTTGGCGAACAGTCTGTTTTCGGTTATTCATCATCGGGCCAATTACATTACATTTTATATCATCATAGTTGTCAAGCAAGCAAAGTCAAAGGCAATTAGTCATGCAATTACATCACGCAGTTGTAAACTGAATTGAACCATCTGTACGACGATTCAATGCTACATCCAAAAAGGATATTCGTCCATCTTTCTCGGCCTCAAGTGTAAAGTTGAAAAGGTACCGTCAGAAGGACGGCGTTGCAATGGGGTCACCGTTAGGCCCACTGTTGGCAGAAATCTTCATGGCAATGTTAGAAAGAACTACGCTTCGTGGGTTTATTGACGAGTGCACCTTCTACAAGAGGTACGTGGATGATATAATCTGTGTAGTTGACGAAACTGTGGATCTGAATAGCCTACTTGTTGAGGCGAACACAGCACACCCTAATCTCAACTTTACACTTGAGGCCGAGAAAGATGGACGAATATCCTTTTTGGATGTAGCATTGAATCGTCGTACAGATGGTTCAATTCAGAGGAGTATTCACAGGAAGGGGACTTGGAACGGCCAGTATACTCACTTTCTCAGCTACGTACCCCTGAAACAGAAGAGAAACCTCGTTCGCAGTTTAACCTACAGAGCTATGAGGATATGTGCTGATGACACGATTGATGCAGAAATGGTGTTTCTACGGCGGATTTTCGCAGAGAACGCCTATCCTGTAAACTTCGTAGGTAGACATATGAAACTGACAGAACCAAAGGTTAAGCTCCCATCTGCGGAAAAGAAGTTGGTTTATATGACGCTAGACTACAAAGGCGAGGCGTTGGCTGAACTGGTGACTCACAGAATAAGTAACGCAATTGAAAAGACCTACAGCGCAGCACAACTGCGAATCTCGTTCAGATCCGACCCGGTAGTTCACGTACAACTCAAAGATACGTTGCCTAAATGTGTAACCTCATTTTGTGTTTACTCTTTCACATGCTCCTGTGGAGCAGGTTACGTCGGTCGCACAACCAGGCGTCTTTCTCAGAGGATACGTGAGCACCACCCCACATGGCTGACTAAGGGCGAGATGAAGTCGATTTCGAGTGCAATTCTGGCGCACCTTGTTGACTCAGGCCACCAAGTCTCACCAGAAGTAGCTTTCAAGCCCATTTACCGCTTGCCCAGTCGTCAATCCAGAGGAGTCAAATTTCGTATTCTGGCCACCGCGGAAGCGATCGGAATTCGGTTGCGCAATCGACAGTTGTGCGCTCAGAAGAAATTTGTACAAGCCCTACGGTTACCATGGCCGCCCGTTACCGACATCACCGGAGGTCAATTTTGTCACCTAATTGCCCTCCAATTTACAACTGCGTGATGTAATTGCATGACTAATTGCCTTTGACTTTGCTTGCTTGACAACTATGATGATATAAAATGTAATGTAATTGGCCCGATGATGAATAACCGAAAACAGACTGTTCGCCAAAACACCTTTTCACTTCTAGTATCTTAGTTACTCACATCTCTGGTAGGAGATACTTTCGAACCTGGCTAGAGGCAAATGCTAGTGGTGTGTCCACACTCGTTAGGTTATTAAGTCCTCCCTGGAAATTTTCACTGTTTTATTCTTCCCATACTTTAGAAGCAACCCAATTGCGGAAAAGCTTAGCTTCGGCTAGATTCGAACCACTGACAGAAATTATGTCTAAATTTGGCAAACGCTGTGCTAGAGGAGCTACAAGACCACACCAGGAGCTCATAAGTTTCACATTTAGGCTCGGTTGTTGCTTAATAGTGATACAATTTCCGTGTTCAACATTGGCTTTTGTGGATTCCAGCGTGAACTGTTTGGAAAATCCTGCCTTGTCATTTAACTCTCTGGATCGTTTGTTGGATTTCATATTACACAGACGGTTGGGAGAGCACCTGAGTCCAATTTTGAAACTCCCAGCATGACTTCGTAGCTCAGCTGGTAGGGCGCTAACCGCATATCAAAGAATGCTGTTTCTGCCACTGGTTTGAATTCAGCCGAACCCCAGATTTTTTGTAGTTAGGTCCCTTCTGAATCGTCAGGTCTGCCACACTACTGATATTTTTGTCTTTGTATTTATCATTTCGTTCATTGTTTTACGCTACTATCAAGACCAACGACACCGTTGCTCGTCAAACTAGACCATATAATATTCCGTCGTACGATTATTTTAAAACACGCTCCAAATTCGGTATTGGATCTACCAGACAAGTTTTCCTCTACTTTCTCCTTGAAATTCGCCTTTTAAAGGTTCTTATCTGCAACGCGATCGCTGGCCTCGTATCTGCTTCTTTCGACGCTTCGTCCCGACTGGTTGTCCTACTTTTGACAACCAAACCCGTAACAATTCTTGATCGCGATGACATTGATGTAACTTCGGTATCACCTGTGGATTCTCTGTTTGGAAGCGAATTCCTGTTGGACTGCCTCCTTTGTTTATTGAAAGTACTCCGCGATCATCACACGGACTGGGCTCGAAATCGGTCACTCTTCGTATTTCAGTTTGTTACATTTTTAGTGCAGCAGGGAATGGCAATGTTTGGTGATCGGATACCGCGTGAGACTTCCTCGGATTACGACCTGCTAAGACGTGGCTTCTCTCGTCTGATGAACATGCTGAATTCTCATGAATTGGTTAGTACAGTTATGCCGTTTTATCCTGTTTTTTTCTCGACATATACTTCAACACTTTGCTCTTAAAAATTGTAACCTTAACATTTCACATCAAACCTCCCTGCTGTCGTGGTGCACAAATTCTTAGGTGAAATATCTTCTGGGCGTGGATGTCGTTTGGCATTACTAGTTGACTGTTGCAAGTGAATATTTATCACATTGCCTCAGTAGCTTTCGGCTTGTAGATCGGTAATGCTGAGAAAGTGATCACTAGTTCTTCTTTATCGCCGTCCGCTCATGTATTACACAGTCGTCTACAACTTTTGACCTCGTTTATTTTTACCGAAACTACGTGTTCCGTATCTTGTTTCCCCATGATGTAAACATGGTATGTCTTCCACCGCAGCACCAATGTCTTGGCTGTGGATTCCGCTGCCTGATCGTGCAGCCTGACTAGACAGTTGATAAGACCACGAAGAAACTGGACGTTGGTAAACTATGATGACCTGTTGAGGTACTTTTTACGGTATGGTAGTGGTGTCAATTACTGACGACAAGCAGTCTGGTACTTGAAAGTCCGAAGGGTTGTTTTCTCCAGATTAGACACTAGAATAAGGTTGGTTGGACAAAATGGGTGCAGCTCTTGGCCACTGTCATACATTCACTCTTGGTTCTTGGTTTGTTTGGGAACTGCAAATCGTTCCACCGTACGGATCCGAGCTCCCTGCTAGTTCATCAGCCCACATATAGTAATGCTGTTTAATTCGAGTACTATCCTCTTGTGGTTGTAGAATGTCTCTCTTAGATCTGCTGAAAACAACGCGTAATTCCAAGTGATATCTGACCTAGAACAACTTAGTACAACCGATCAGTTAGAGTAACATTTTTTTCTGTCTGCTCAGAAACTAGTCTGATTATTCGGCTAGTCCGTGGTTTACTTAATTAAAACAAAAAAGGGTACAAAATCCGCGCTTTCGTTTGTCTGTCGCCAGCGCACAAAAATCACGTGCTTTTGTTATAGAGTTAATTGACTCAATAATTGAGCCACTAGACCACACCAGGAATCAGGAACCTTCAGTGTAAAATAGTGTGACGCAACGAGGCTTTTAATTTTCACCCCAGAGGATGCTTGCTTAGACGAAAGTTCATACATAAGTCTATCGTCATTACCGCTTTTGATACCAGACTGCTTACTAGTACAGTTTGGGCAGCTATTACAATCCCGCGATGTTCTCCGCAGAAACACATAGATTAACCGTAACTGGAAACTATGTCAGGTTTCGATACGCAAGTCCGCTAAAAGTACTGCGATTAGCATGTTATTGCCGTTCCTCTATCGAATATCTAACCTGCTCTGTCTGTTTCGCATTTACTGAATCGATTGCCTGGTCGTTCACTCTGGGCACTGTGCTACTAGCCATTCGGTTACTTCTTTCTGATCAGTTTGTCCTCCCAGTTCGCAGTCCTGTTGTTCGAGTCGGTAGTAGATCTGACCACGATATCGATCTGTACACAAAGGTTCGTGAAATGACACCCAAATAAGTTCGCATACCTTTTTTTGTACCTGCGAAACTAAGGCTTATCACCCACTTCATGACACTAATCGCCTCGACAGTATTGACGTAAAACATTTACTTTGCTTCGACTTTTAGGATGTGATCTTGTTCAACCATCTTGTTTTTCAGACTACAGGTGTTTATTCCTCAATATGAAGATTACAGTCAGTGCGCTGTTGTTCGTCATCAATAGTAATGCGTCTGTGGTTGTTACTGCCTAGCTGACATAAAGTCATGAGAGAACTGACTGTTTTGTGATAAAACAGAAGAAATGGGGTTTTAGGCACTTATAGTGGTCTCCATCTAACCTCAAATATTTAACGCCAAGATGTGCACACTTTGTAGACAAACAAAACAGTTACAAATGAAGGCAAGGCTTAAGATGTCCACTGTCCTTCGTCATCAGGTGTTTTTATTTCACAATCAAGTCAATCTGACTACGAAGACTTTCAAGCCACTGGACTTGATTAACAGTTGTTCCCCGTGACGTCTCTAACCACAGTCTCAATGTGTTTTTAAGATATGCTGTCTATTAAACATTCCCTATACCCGGCACCCAATCGACGATATGAATAGATTAAAAACCATTAATCGATCGTTTTTCATCAGTTTAACTCTGCGACTTATTGTCCCATTGCTTGATTGACCGAATGTTCACGATGTCGATCTATAAACTAAAGTCTGCAGGTTCGAGCCCGCAACCAATTTCTACACGCCCATTTGATCTGACGAAATTATAACCTATCACAAGGTGCTACGTGACAGCTATTGGTTTGACAGTATTCACACAAGACGTTTTCACTGTTCTTCTTTCCTAGTATTATTGAAAATGAATTCACTATCTAAATATCAGTTGTTCTACGATAACTGTTGAAACCCACCAGTATATCCAAGAAGAAGACTGTCCAACCAGGATTTATGAAACAGCCATACCACCAGTATTGCTATTGCGCTTATAGTAGGCATATTCGAATTTATGGAGAGCATTCTCAGCTCCAATGGTGTTGCTGTGTGTGCTCAGCTAGCTGAACGCCCGCGCTTCCTCTCAAAGGCTCGCAACCATCTGATACCCAAATTTTCTAGTGCACCAAATTTGAACAGTTTAACAAGCTCTAGACTTGCTTCGGTTTTTCTTCCGTGTCGGACTGTTGAGCTTTATTTATCATGTCAATTGACACTGTTATTGACTTGTGCTAATCATTCGGTTTTCGGCTCAGATACTTTTTGGTTCCAGTGAATAGTATTTCTTCAACGCTGTTTATGGTTGTCGCGGCACAGGTACCAGACAAATGGTTTTTATTTCCGATACGAAATTTACCAGCTCAGTGACCTACTTTTGTCCATCTTGTTCTCTTGAAGTTATCCGACAGTATGGTCGTCCCTCGCGGCACATTGTTTCTTAACGTGTAGATACACTGATCCAAACCTGTACAATGGAAAATCACCAGATTTACACCCAAAAATCGCGGACATGAAACCTCTTTTCTTCAAGAACAAAACTCGAGTCTTGTGGTTTTTTCCCGAATGGTTCGCCCTAGACAATCTGTCTAGATATAAAAACGTCTTCCGATTGTAAGCAATGTTCAATTTGTGATGGTCACAATTCTCCATCGTTATTCACTACGATATATCCCCCCTTATAGAGAACATCGTCGGTAAATTGGGAATAGTGTGCTGTGAATGGCCGGGGACAATTTTTATCAGTTGAGACGACTACTTATGAGTAGTTTGAGGTGTCTATATTTATCGATGGGTTAGGTAAACTGATTCACCTAATTTAGGACGCTCCATCTGATACACAAAACAATCAGGTTAAAGTAACCCATTGTTGTAATCCATGGGATATGCAAAATCAATCTTATATATATATATATATATATATATATATATATTAAACAGACCAATGGACACTTTCGTTGGGTCGCACTATCTTCCGTTGGACATTTATGGCATTCGTTTTCTCTATGGGTTATAAAGCACGCTAGGTTACGCTGTTTTTCAAGTTTTCTGTTGCGCGTATTCGTTATCCTTTTTTAGTTCGCGCAGATTTTGGTTCATTTTGAATTATATTCTTTGGTCATTAGAATTTCGTGTACTAATGAACGTCTTGTGTTTGAGGAAGTAGACGACAGCGGTATTACGGCTTACTCAACTTACTGAGTTGAATATAAACCATAGGCAGTTCTTGAATGAGATCACTGAAACAGTTTGATAAAGGCAAAACGATGTATAGCGTTGGATATTGTGAGTATAAAGGCATAGCGAGAGCGGATTGCCGTTCAAGGTTGCCATGTCAACAAGGTACATGGAATCCGTGCAAACTTCCACGTTAGCGCCTGTAGTCTTTTGCTTGTTTTACTTGCTAGTAGAATTTTAAGACAAGTTGTGTGATTACGCCAGAATGCCAAAATGTCTGTTGTTCACGAGGAACAATGATGACTTCCAATGGGACACAATTGGGAATCCGAAACGATTATTGGAAAGCATCCCCAATGAGGAGTGGTTACCTTAGTTGTAATTAAAACTTGTGGAATAGCTGTTACTGAAGTTTTCCGTTCATTTTCAAGCAGACTTTCTGGCCAGTCTTTTACGAGAAAGTGCATTAAATACGAGTACTGCTGTTAATAGGGTTCATCAGTAGTGCATATAGTTGTTACAACCGCGATTCGAATTAACTTCACGTTCTTATGAGGAAACTGTATTAACCATTAGTTTTGTGACTCCACATCAGGCGCGACCAAATGATAGTAATTGAAGGCTCAACCTTATCTTATCCGATCGGCTCAGTAGGCGACAGTTTCTGCTTATCAATTCCAGTCGATAGCTCATAGTAACCAGTGTCATTTGCATGCATATCGTTCATTACACTGTACAGTATATTTTGCATTATTAGATTTCGTGTAATTCAGGATTATGGAATGTTCTGTCTACTTTACTTTATTTTTTACCTTTATGATAACGTCGCTTCACCTAGTGAAGCTATTTAGATGAATCTAAGAAGGGGCGTTAGTATTGAGCTTTGGCTGTGTGTTTCATGATAATGGTTAACTAGTTTCCGGAGAACGCTCGTATGCTATAAACAGTTTGAAGTTTACACCGGTACTCTTATCCTGTGTTTAACTTTTCAGCTCAACTTGCTTCCTCCTGATTGTCAATCATTTGTGCGTTCCGTCGCGGTTGCTTTCGTTTCAATCGTCGATCCGTTGTGCAAAGATGAATCTGTCAAAGATGTGGATGCTCCCAGACAACCCAATGAATACTTTGGACTGTGTGGTTTAGCTCACGAATTGGAGGCGAAGGCTCGTTGCAGTGATTCGACAGAAACGATTGCAAGACGGGATAGTAGATGGTCAGATCAACCACCGTCCAACGAGCATCCTTTTAATACGTCCAAAGATGTAGATATGCGAAGTTTATCTATTCCGGCGTACGAGTCACATTTGCCCCTGTCGTTGGTGTACAGCTCTACTCCATCTGGTAGACTTCTCTCCCAGAGTGAAGATTTGTGGTCAGACAGTTCTTCTCTGATTCACAATTGCTCGTCAGTCCATTTACTCTTGACGAGCCGCACTCCAGTTGATGTGAACACGTCTGTGCGCCTGTTATTGCAAACGATGTCAGCCAGTCGAATTTTGGAACTCAATGCAGCTTGGCTGCCTGCGCTTCGACGGTTGTTCAGTCTCGGATTACCTTCGGGTCCATCTGGTGTTGTTGCTTTGGTAAGCTTTCTATTGGTCCATGAATTCGCCTTTTATACAGTGGTGAGATATTCAACAATTAAATATGTAGCTCCTACAGTGCTTTTCTTTATTTGCTGTTCTCCTCTAATATACTAACTTCTCGAATTTGCCAGTGAGAACTCTCTTACGATAATACGTGATTGATAGATAATTCTCACGCTTGCGTGAAGTGGTCGTTTTTCACTGGTCCGTCCGAAGTTTTTCTCTTTAACTGCGGGTCATTGCACTCGAGGATTTCCGTGATACAGACATAATTTACACATTTTTGTTACACGACTGGTGAATATTTTCCCACCAAAATATCGGCTCTCCAGCCGTCCTGCGTAAGAAGTGTTCAATGCCAGGAACAAGAGATAAATGTTTTTCCCTCTTGCTTTCTACGGTGACACGCATTTTACTCATTACTTCTCTATCGATATTGCTGTCATAGTTATGCAAAGATTGTGCTAATTCCGTTGGAGTATTTTAGCTATTGTTAAACCATTGTCTGTGAGTGACGTCTCACACCAAGTGAAGCTTATCGTCTCGACTCATGTGGCTGAAAATCCGCTACAATCGATCTTTCGTTACACTTAGGTGTTGTACTGAATGCCAGGCTGTGAGGATCTCAACCATCCACCGTGTTGAGTGTCATCCATTCTGCAAGTTAAATTTGCCGTCATGCATCATCGTTAAGGACGTATAAACCTGCATCTGTGGACCGAGTTCTATGGCGATCTTAATCTAGGGCTTCCAGACATGACCACTTAGGATACAGGATGTAAATCTTTTTCAGCTACTCAACGATCGGCTACTTCGGGTATGACATCATGGTAGGCAAAGGTAAAGTCAGGAGGCGAATATTTTATAGTGCCTATCAAACGTGCTCTGATATGCCTTGATGGGTGGCCCATGCATTAAAAAATTCTACTACCACACTGGATATTATTTTGAAATGTTGCCACCGACTGGCGTGGAGTACGAAATTTGCAAATTTTGACTTAAGGTGTGTTGGATTTGTTGAAATTCGTTTGGTACGTTCGTTGTCTTATGTTTAGTATCATGCAGAACATTGAATTCCTCGAAGCACTTTTTATGTTTGTAGAAGATCGATCCTAAATTTGTCTTTTTGTTCCGTGCAATCATAGTGAACCTTGTATCATGATTTCACGTGCAGCGTATCTGTTCTCTCTTTTTGTTTATAGCTATCAATATTTATCTGTTAAAACTTTCTTGCTTGGTAGTGTTTGGAACGTTGCCACTTTCATCTATACCCGGTTGGTTTACTGAACTAATTTCCCGTTGACTGGTGGCCATTTGCGGACTCGTTTATGGCTACTGCATTTTGAACGTTTCTTTCCTACCGGACAATTTGAGTATCCGGTTACTTCATGTTCATAGTGCGAGAATACTTTTCTTGTAATCTCGTCAACGGTACCGTATAAATTTCAGTCATTTCAATCACTTTTTCTGTTATCCATTAGACTTGGAAGTTAGTCTCATTAGTCTAATAAATTGAATAAGAGTTATTGGAATTGTCGATTACGCGTTACTGAGTGGATTATCTTAAATCGCCAGGTGCGATTTAACAAGATAGTTAGATGATAATATCGTGCCACATCCTGTTCGCTTCCTGTATTAGGAGCCTGGCAACCCATCTCGTATACAATTGAAGAAGTTGAGAGTGGTGACGACTAATCGGTTCCTCAATGTGAATATCATGGCTGTTTGTCAACATTGTCTGTTGAAGGTTAATATATTGGGTACCTCATTTTTACTTTCAGAATGTCTCTTTTAAATAGATAATGGTTTTACACTTCCAAAATCGATTGACATTTTTAGGAACATTCTCTTGACAATTTTCACTATTGTCTACCCACCTGACCCAGTGGCTTTGACTTCATTGTAAACCCCCGCGAAGATATGTTGGATTGTTCAGTGAACAGTAAAGCGCTCGAAAGAAATGGAATTCGTCTCCTTGTAATAAACTAAACGGAAAATCTTCATTCTGAGATTAACACAACTATTCCCGTTAGTTTCTCCCAAGTCAAACCAAAAGACGAAATGCAAAAAGCCATTTTTTCCCCGCTCCAATAGCGTGTGTAACAAGAAGAAAATTACCAGGTATTTATATAGTGCATAGCGATCTACAAACATTCTCGAATCAGATGATCGAAGGTTACCAGAAATAGTTATCAAGATCATTAAGCCACCAAACAGCATAGCGGAATAAAAGTTGAACTGGTAAAAAATGCGTAGGTTACCTCTCGACTGTTCCTAGCATTTCTGTTCATTCTGATTGGGTAAAACCGTTTTCTCAAGGAAGGCGGTTTTTCGCGTTTGCTTAACAAGTAACTGTTCTTCAACTTTCTGACTTTAGATTCTTTCCAATTTGCTACGCTCCCTATTCATACACGTGTGTTTCTCATCATGATGTGCACATTTTCTTACAGAACAAAGTTAATTGTTGCACGCGTTTTCCGATTTCATTTGAGGTGGGTCGTCGGGATCAGGCACGCTATATTTCCGCTCGTTTGTCTCAATTCGGGAAATTAAAGTTCAGTCTGACGTCATTTCCTTGTTTATAATCCAGCGAATATTTATGCCGTTCACATCGGGATGGTTATTGAGGTGGTCAGTGAAGTCTGCGATGCCGAACTTGATTATCTACTTGTGAGGCTTTGAAGACCTCTGGATGTCAATCGTTTGGTTTTTAACGTAGATGTTATATTAAGTCCCATTCTTTCGCCTGTTTTATCTGTGCTTGGTCAGCTCCTAAGCATAAGTATAACCACTTGGGAATACTGTTCTGTGAGATGGTTCATCTTGCTTTCATTCAAAAGCTAATGTGGCTGATTTGTTAGATGTGCTGCAGGGGGTTTGCTGTACGAATAACCCTTGGACCTGAATATAGATTTCGGTTGGGAGATAAACGGATGTGTACTTGTAGTAATTTACAGTCAGTAAGCGAAATCTGAGCCTGCGAATGCTTTGTTTTAAAAGTGTTCGGTCGAAGGTCTATCTGAATATAAAATCTATCATAGCATGAAATTACGTTTCGATTTGTGTGGTGTGTTCGCTTCCTACTTGTCTCTTCGTTTGTTACTGTCAGATTGTTTTTGCTTTGTTAAAGATTTCTATGTATTGTTGGCCACAGCTGCTCGAGAGTAACTAGAATCACGGGAAGGTGGCTGTAGCATTCAGGCTGACAGACGACTTGTGTGCCGTCATATTGTAATCGTTTTAACTTCCTCTGAATCAGACGATTGGTTCGGTTGACATAAACTGTAAACACATTTGGTGTTATACCGATCCTGTAGTTTCTTACACAAACATATCGACAAGCATTTATCTTTCACTATGTGAATAACGTTGTTATTTTTGTGGTTAACATGCGACTGTTGAAATCCTAGAGTTTCTTTGTTTATGTTGGTATTACGTTTGTTATCCTGCTTACCGCCACACAAACTAGTCCAGGTTGGATAACAGTTGGGTAGAGTGGGTTAACTTCACTCAGCTGATGTGGATCAGACGCGAAACGACAGAGACTCCGTTGATAGCTCGACGCACATTTACGTACGTGTACTTCTTTCTCCGTATCGGTCATCTAGGTGGCGTTTGCTGAATACCAGTGGTCCTCGCGTTTTTTTCTTCCCTTGATCACACCCGGTCCTCGTTACTGGATCTGGTTAACACCTCATCCCGAACATCATACACAGTTGATCAAAGCAATCAGTATGCCTTCACTCTTAACGAAGCAGTGTTTCTGTTCCTCCTTATTGCTACCGATTCGGCCCACATTCGATGCATATCATCCCGACAGCTGTTCTTCATCTGTCATTTTTGACGATGTCTTATGTGCCACTGTATCCTCTCTGATGCCCATACAGCGGTTCTGAAAGCCATTCGGTCCTGTTTGTTTTCCTGAATTGAAGCCACGTGCTAGCGGAAGTCAGGGTGAGATGCTGTTAGTATGATATATATTGAATTCCCATACATCCCTGCTGGATATTGTCGGAGATGTCGTTCCATTCAATTCACGTCTGTTTTTGCTGTGTAGCCGTCAGTGACACTGAATGCTCTTCTAGCACTGAAACCCTGCTTGTCTGTCGTTTTTCACTATGTATGGGTTGTAGCAGGAAACGGTGTCTGTATGGAGTGGCAATTTTCAGCACAAGTCACACAATCGATCGGTACTGAGAAACAAAGTAAACAGCGAATTATTCTATTCATTCTTGATGGTCGCTTATACAGTTGGTGCATTTGTTTAAAGTGCAGTGAGCTAGGGTCAAGCGCCATGTCTTGTCCGCGTCGATTAAGTTTGGCTTAGTGCCTTTGCTAATCTGTTTGTCCAATCTGGTGTATATTGTGATGACAGCTGAAACCTCTGACTGGCATACTTTCTGGCCTATGCACACATCTTTTGGATTCATTGTTGATTGATCAAGAATGGCGGTTTGATTTCAGAAGTCGATTATTAGAAGATGCCGTGAGTGGTATGTAGTGTCGCGCAGTTGGCCACCGTGTCAAGAGAATGATAACAACTGTTTACACTAATTATTGCTTTTGGATGACAAGCGAGTTATTTTTTGATTGCCCCGTTCGTTGTTACTTTCCACGATATTGACTTAGGCGATTTGGTTGTATAGATCTGATACGCGTTCAAGCGTTTTGTTTAATCACCACATCTTGCATATCAGTTGAACGTAGCAGCTGATCGCCGCTTTTGATTGGTTGACGCCGATCGACCACAGTTCCGCTTGCAGCACCTTGCGCGTAAGCTGTTTGGCTGAACTTTCTCCAACGGGGAAACTGCTCCAGTCCAATCACAAACGCACAAATCGATAGACAAACGCGGACCGTGATATACACAAGAACGTTACACCGATTACGTTTTCGGAAGGAAACGCCATATTCATGTTTAATGCTTGCAAACAGTTACATACATTCCGATGACGTTTACAGTAAATGCTTACTCTGAAGTAAGATGTGAGGATCATTTATCAAACAAGGTCAACAACATACATTACTACCACTTCTCCGAGAGAATTGTTGAGAAGCCAATGAAGCCCTACCATTGCCAGTTGACGTTGTCAGACCTGCACAGCTTATTACGGTTACGGCAACTGAAACTTCATATACCAGAGAATACTCGTGTTTTACTTCAGAATAGAGCCGTAAACCGAAAACATGAAGAACAGTGGTCACTGCTAACAAAACTGGTGCCATTTTTTATCTTCCCATATATATATATACATATATATATATATATGGTAAATGTGGGCGAAAAAGCAGCGATATATATATATATATATAATGTTTCGTTGCTTTTTTGCCCACATTTAGGAATGTAGTTGATTGAATAGCTCACTTAGAACAGGTATTTTTCCGGCAGTCCTGCCCCAAATACAATTGTACAACTTTCGGATTCTTTGGGATTAAAGTCATACCTTCTGTTTATTTATCGATTATACCATTGAAATTCTGGCAAACAATTCACATTAAAGAAGACGGTAGGCTGATATTGCACGTTTTATATCCGGACAAATTTCGCTGCATCTTTACGAATGCATACTACAGACCATTTATATATCAGTATGAGAAAACGAACAAGATACCGGAGAAAGTCAACTGTCAAAGTGCACAATCATTGTCACTATGATGGTGGCGACAACATTACAAACAGTTGTTTCTGAACACACAACAAGGGTTTGAAATTTCGGATGGAACAGTTTCAACATAGCGCAGTGTTCGCTTGTGTGACGTTGAGTAGATGACACGAAATGCTGTTGTAAGATCGCATTGGTGTTGTGTCATTAGAATATGACGCGCAATGGATGATACAGGCTCCTTGTTTCTATGCGTGGCTGCGACGTCATGTGTTTGCGTGGCTCGTTTCTTAACCCACTTCGGGATGTGCTCCATGACTCTGGTTTGCAACTGGCACTCAGTCCTGCCTATGTGGGATGCCCCGCATCTACATAGATATTCATAGATAACTTCGGACTTGGTTGACGCGAGTATCGGTTGTTTCACACAGGGCGTTGGAATCCGGAATGTTCCAAACAGAATCGCTGGGAAAGCTGCATTGTATGTCCTCGCGATAGAACTAACCAGATGAAGATGAACAAGTTGGCATACATCGTCACCCTTAGAGGGAAGAAGAAATACTGGCTGGCTCTTTGGACACTGTGTCGGGTCGAATTCCTACGTGAAAGAGTTGCCTAAATCTAGCAATAAACGGTTTAGCAAAGCCGTTTAATTGTAGGGTGGTCTCTAACAGGGTTATCTCTTCTTGAACAGTACCTTCAGTGCAAACACATCTGGCCCGATCAAACGACGTGCACACAAAACTTTGTTTATAGGATCGAGGAACAAAGCTATCAAAATGCAGCTGCTGACCTGTCCAAGTGCTCTTGCGATGGACGCCTCGTTGAATCGAGCTATCTGCATTTCTTCTGATGCGTATATTCAGAATTTGTAGACTGTTTTTGATCTTTACCTTCCATACTGAAATGCATGTTTGAGTGCAGAGTTCATTCGACCAATTAAGCTCTGTGCTTGCACTTGGTTGTCTGTGATGAGAAAAGTATCATCGACATGTCTCTTGTACAGCTGCAGTAAAGATAACTGTTCCGTCATTTGTCGCCCAAGTTTTGCTGCAAAAATCTCTGCCAGAATTGAGCCAAGCGGGCTACCCATAGCTACCCCATCAGTTTAGCTGTAGGCCGAGTCTTGGAAAAGGAAGCTGACATTTTTCATACAGAGCAATAGTAGTTGTTTTAATTCGCTTACGGGTACTCCAGCTTCTAGATGGTGCGCCCTCATATAAGAAAGCAGGGATTGGATACATTCGTCTAGGGGAACGTTCGTAAACAGCGACTGCACATCAAATGAGCATAAATACTTATGTCGAGTATTCATTGTCTCAAGTAAGCCAGCAAGTTCGAAACTGTCTTACAGACAGAACTGAGCAGTGGGGTCTTGAATGGATTTCAGAAGTATCGCGAGTCATTTAGCTTCTTTGTGCTGTGGCAAGTTAGGCAGACAACATTGGCCCGAGTGGAAATCTCGGTCTGTGAAGTTTCTGGAATCCATATAGCTGTGGAACCTGGGTTCCAATTGACTTTAGGGTGAAGTTATCTTCAAGTAGTACTCACAGTTTTCTGTTGATACTCTACTCGAGGTCTACCAGGTTGTCTGGTCTTGCTTCCTTTTTAACTCTTAAGGTATCATTCAGAATAGGTTGCACCCTATCGATTTAGTAAACTCTATCCATCAAATCTAATGACACAACACCAATGCGATCCTACAACAGCATTTCGTGTCATCTACTCAACGTCACATAAGCGAACACTGCGCTATGTTGAAACTGTTCCATCCGAAATTTCAAACCCTTGTTGTGTGTTCAGAAACAACTGTTTGTAATGTTGTCGCCACCA
>LUCH01003394.1:49215-71931 GCA_013368495.1 Paragonimus heterotremus
GCCTGCCTGGCATGAGTGACTCTATCGATGTGGTGGCCACACCGTCCAGTTTAGCCCAATAGGTCATCGAGATGCGCAAGCCGTCACACCGCGTCTAGGTCCAGTCTCGCTGTGACAGAGTGGAATATCTACACTCCGAATTTCACCTGTTGAATAGTTATATATTTAAATTAACTATACGTCCCGGCTGTTATACTCAGTATGTCATCTGACAGAAATACCAGTATTGTGCCACATAGTGTAAAACAATTTGGACACGTCTGTGGGTTGTATCATCTTTGTATGTCCCGAAGAAGGCACTTTTAGTTTCTGCCAGAGCCTGTTCATAGTTATCACTAATCGAAGAAAGTGGGAACATTATCGGATAACAGTCTGTCCGAAAACGTGTGTTCTGGTTGAGGTGGAAACTGTGTTGCAGCGGATCGTTGTACACCGTATCCCACGTAGCATCGTCTGACTGCATGCGGAGCTTCTCTAACAAAACTCGCTCTTCTTTTTCCTAACTTTATCATACTCCTAGTACTAATGTTTATTTTCCGCATCTGTTTATTCGCTGAAGATGCCTGCATACTCCACGGCTGGTTTACAAACCAGTGTCCTTCCTCTGTCAAGAATCTGAACGTGCATCCGGTGTCATTGAAGTACGCACAACACTCGATTTATCCTTGACGATAAACGTTGTTGTGACTCAAAGTACATTGTTGAAAAGCGCTGAGAAGCTGCATTATGACTATGCTTCGGTTGCTTTTTTCAGCGCACATTTGTGGACAGTCACTCGTAGTTTCTTATCTACTGGGTATGTTAGATATCATTATGGTAAACTTTCTAGAAAAAAAGCTGCAAGTCGTCTACATGGTTCAAATTTTTCGCTGGGAAAAGTTAATGATGCACCTAATCGTCGTTTGTATAAAAAAGAGATCACAATGGTTTCATTCCATGCCCTCTTATGTCCTTTACCTTAGGAACATTATTTTCTGCTTCCCACTGCGAAACAAAATAAGTCAGCAACATCCGGTCTCCCACGGGGTGCTCTACCTTCTCGTGGTATGTATTTGAGTCCATTGGAACTGATTCGGGCCCTGCTGCGGCTTCACAGAGCTGCCACCTCAGTGGAATCACATAGAACCAAAAACTCTAATCCGATCGATAGGAAAAACGAGCCACAAGCAGCCTCCCTGCAACGATCCCCGGCAAGTTCATTGATTAGCTCCATCAATAACTTGTGGAATCTAATCATTTTTGGATGTCTGGTTCCCGAACTGACATCTGTGGATCAAAAAGCACACGACGGTGTGAGCGGCTCCACCATGGGTGAGTTTTTTTGGCGAGTGATACGTCGTATCTTTGTTCCTACCTCTCATGCACAAACGTCAAGCTTTAAATCTCCACTAGTTTGCTCGTAAACAGATAATCCAAAGGACGATCTATCCGTTGTATGCCGTGTTGGAAACAATCATAGTACGTAGTACAATCAATGTTTCTACTGGTGACTTACTGCTTTGTATTTGATAGGTCGAGCTTCAGACTAACAGACCCAAAAGATTTGATTATGATGTGACAGCTTAAGTTACACTGATTATTATGTCACCAGGACTTCTTCGTCACCAGCTAAGAGTATCACCCTTGCGTATTCTTACCAATACATACCGTAGTTGTTTAACTGCCGTTTTTCAGATCCAAAGAACGGACGTTCGCAAATCCAGCTGAGCACCCTACTTTTGGTTGCACAGTCGCTCGCCCATTCTGGTCAATCATTTCACTGTGGATCGCATCCTTCTCCTGACAGTCGATGGAAAGTATCTGAAGGATCTTCACGGAAACCACCCATCAGTTTGTGTTTATTAAACTGTTTGATTAGCTGTCTAACGCATGTTACCCGAGCAGTTTCTCCCTCTATCTGTTTGCCAAAACTAATTAACTCGACTGAAGAAACTACCATTTTCAACACTGTGGAAGAGACTGCTCGCCAGAAGTCGGAATCGACTAAATCGGAGGCCGATTCGGAACCGGAAAAGCCATCCGAACATCGGTCTGTAAGACGGAAACGTTCCCGATGGGATCCGATATCTGCGGAAGAATCTGCACGTGGGCAGACAATCAGCAGTATCGAGTTGGGCGCTGCACCATCGACCGACTTTTTGCTGTTCAGTAACTTGTGGCCCACAGAAATCCCGTTGAATTGCAAGGTAGTTTGACAAGATAAGATTTTCCATGCCTATGATGAACCGGTTCTGGTATGATCGTATTTAGTACCGTCGTGATTACCTTTCTGTCC
This sequence comes from Paragonimus heterotremus, assembly GCA_013368495.1. Lineage (NCBI taxonomy): Eukaryota > Metazoa > Platyhelminthes > Trematoda > Plagiorchiida > Troglotrematidae > Paragonimus > Paragonimus heterotremus. The sequence continues at coordinate 51,491 of LUCH01003394.1, forward strand.
GGTGGATAATTTCCCATTAGCTAGCTAGGTTTTTAGATTTCGCGAAGGCTCCATTGTTGCGACCTGGCTCCGTTGCTTGAGTCTTGTGACAGTATTCATTTTGTTGTTTTTTATGCAAAAATTCCATTCCAGTTACCATCGGAAGTGGTTTGCAACCTGATGCACGAAGTACTCAACACTGCTCTCACCACGCAGCCGGACCGTATAGATTGGCTTTTGCTCCGAGCCGAGTTGGAATTCGTACGTGAACAGTATCGATATGCATTGTTGACCTATTTGGAAATTTGCGCACTGGCGACGAATTCTTTTATTCGGCCTATACCTTCCTTCATCTGTTGCGAACATGTGAGTACACACCATTGTCCCCTTTGACCTAAAAATAAACCTTTCGGCTTGCATACCGAAACTGTGTTTACTACCGTGTGGCGCGCACTGGCTTTTACTGACATCGCGCAACAATTCCAAATTCGGATTGATAAATCCTGAACGTTCAGTTATCGACTGTAATTACTGTGTCTTCTCCAGCAGCCTGAGCATTTATCGCAAACGTTGGGGGTTCAACGTTTGGTCTCACTAATTCGATCAGTGCTGCGGTAATGAACATGTTCGTTTCACAAAAACGTGAACAGAAGTTTATCAGGTACGAACTGCAAGTCCAACGGTCCTTTCCGAAACGACTCAGTGGGCATGCTTATTTACGTATGAAGGTTGTGAACAAGTGTATTTAACAGTCAAAATCTGTGACTCAGATTTTGCCATGAATTAACGAGTATTCCGAAAATTTGAGGGGTTACTTGAACTGCTTTCTCGCCAGTGCTTAATTGTTTTCGAAATATACGCTTCTGCGGTTGGGAGGTGGCTGTGTTAACCCTCATCATGTTAGAACACAGTTATTGTGATCAAATGTATGCAAATTGAATTTGTCAATTTTTATGTTCCTTCATCAGTACGTGTTCATGAGCTCCGTTACCTGAACCAAAATGTCTTGTTGTTCGCTTGTGCAACACCTATAGTTCTACTAATTTAACAGTAGCGAGTGTATGCCAACGGCGATTTAGGCCGTATTCTTTCAAACAATAAAACTGGTAAGCTACAAGTGTTCCGGTAGCTCAGTTCCCGTTCGCAACTCTGTTCGACTATTTCCTGTGAATCTAACCATAGACGAATCAGACATGGTGTGATGTTGATTTGAGAGTGAGTATTGGAATGATGTCATTCGAATATTCCTTCTATCATCATCCGGTGGCCGGTACTCTATGATTTGTTTTAATTTACCGTTTCAGTTCGTATCCCGATTGGTTCATACATGTAGAACATTGGACCTATTCGCCGAATCCGTTATTCTTTGTCAGTTGGTGCCCGGGGGCTCTCTTATCGGTTTGGGACTTCAACTGATTGCAAAGCGGCTGGATTCGACGCTAGAGAGCACGCCGTCGTTTGCAGAATCAAACGGTGTGTCAAATGAAAACAAACCCGGTGTTAAACCCACACAGACCACAAAACGTACTGTGGAAAAACCCCGTGGCGCTTGTGGCGGAACTCTAACTACCGTTACTCTGGATTGTTTAGACAACTATATCGATTACATATGGGACGTGCGGCTACTGGAAACGCTTTCACAGAACGCTCTAGTGCAAGGAGCTTTAGCTCTTCATGCCAAATTCAACGGTAAGTCTTTATTTTATTGCATGTGTGTATGTTGTCAGCCACCACGTGGGTGGCCTCGGAGCTTCTGGGATCGCCGATGCCAGTTCCATTCTATCCGGTTGTTTGATTACTTTTTGTCGTTTACATGCAGACAGGTCTTTGGGAACTTACTGGTGTTAGTGCTCTTAATGTGGTCTTTTTTTATTGAAATCTAATGCGCTTAAATCCATTCTACGAAATGTGGTATCTACGTATGTTTCATAGGGCGCATCCTCAAAACAACACTTCACATCATTTTCTTTTCGTTCCTTTGGCTCACCACATAGAGGCGGTTTGAACGGGATTCTAACCGGCTATTTCAGTATTGCCAGCCATGTAGTTAACCTCTAATGTATCGGTTGCCTAATATGATTCGTAATTTAGTTTAGTGAGTAAGCTTCGGATAGTTACACTAGGTTGTTGGTTCGATTCTCGTTCGGACTCTCTCTACTTCGTGAGCTCAGACACGGAGGAAACCGATCACGATAAAGCGTTCGGTTGGGAATTTCATGAACCGATCCATCCGTCCACATCAATCGGGAGGTTGGAGTAAGCTACACCAACAACATACATTCTGCTGTTTCTGGTCATCTGCTGACAATTTCGCAATCGGTGCCCCGTCTGTTTGTTGCTAAACTCTTCAGATTTGTGTAATTTAATGTTTGTATGCACCCAAGTTCGGATGCACCTGCCAACTTGTCTCTTAATTCCTAATAAACCGAATGTTTGGCGTTTTATGATGGAAGATTAATTTCTTTGTCTACTAACAGCGTTTGCAACTGTCAAGTTCCCAATTTTACTTCAAGAAATCGAATCAACGAGATTTTCACTGAGTAATTTTTATTTAATACAACAACATACACGTTGTAGCATTCCGCTCTAACAAGATAAATACCGTTTCGTTAGCGCTAGCTCACTGTTCCGATCCGATCTACTTAGTCCGTCTTCCGACTTTTACCACTGCTGGTCTGGTCACTGACGTTCGGACAATGAAATCAAAAAGATGTCAGATGACAGCTACTGTATACTGTGAACTGAAATACACATAGAAAATTACCATAGGATTCATAAGAACACAATGAAGAACGGACGGCTGTGAGAGACACAGACGGACGGAGCCTTATTATACTTACGCTGACTAAGTTGTAACGGCGCACCGGTTACAACCACAATGGTTCGAATTGACAACTTTCTTCCACATTCGTGCACGCCTTTTTGCGGGCTCATGTGATCGCTTCATCATGACAGTGCAAGCAGCGTTGATTGCGCTGTACCCACCTTTTACAGTACACAAGACATATAATCTACGGAATACATTGGTGGGGTTTGTCTATCCATGCGCTAATCAGCTCATCCTAATGGATTTGCCTGCGGAGTAAAGATGCCTCCAGTCTGCACAAGACTTTATTTCTCTAAAGATCACGATTATCTGTGCACCAGATAGGGCCAATCCACCGAATTTTCTTGTAATCGAAGTCATCAGCTGCCTATTAAATCATACCAAAATAGCAAGATTTTGTGGCAGTCACAAGATTCCTGTCTTAGACATTTGTAAAAAGCTTTTCGCCATCACCACTGTTTTGTTAATTGCTTATTTCATAACATAACACAATCTGTCATTTCTTAATCAGTATTTGAATATCATTTATGCGTCAAATTGCCACAATTTTTGAACTTATGTTTCAGCACACATTAGTATCCCGGAGCTGAACTCTGGCAATCCAGTACACGTGCTGTCCAACAGCGCGCAAGCGCGAAGCCTGGAATTCCTGTCGCTCATGGCGGACAAATACTTGACGTGATCAAACCTTCTAACAGCAAACCATTTGTACATATGTAATAAATGAAGTTTGAAACTGCCTTGTTCTCCAACAGGCTACGTCTATTCAGTTTTGAATACAGGCAAGGCATTTACTGTAGGATGATCAAAACTAGTCCCACCAGATCAGCCGTCATCATTGATGGTGTTTTGATGCACCGTTTTTTGTATGCAGTGCGTTCTGTCCTTTTTAAACGATCTAGCACTCGTCGGAGTTTGGATACTACTCGTCCATTTTTGTTGAAAATCTGACCGAAAATTCTACCAGCATCGTCATTGATGACGTCAATTATTATAGCAAGATTATTCTAACCGAATGAACCCGAGCGAACGGTGTCATAATTTCACCTTGGCTCTCGGTAGCATCAAGACAGATCCTGTCCAAATAATGGATGCTAAACAACCAAACTATTGCTGGCGATTTTGATGCCTATAAACTGCTTTGTTCATCTTTTCCACTTGGAGGTATGTCGATACCACTTTTCTACGACTCGATGTCAGTCTAAAATTACCCAATGAGCTTCTGTGGTATGTTTCTCGGTAGCCGGGTGATCTAAACTAAGTGAATCGGTGACATGAAAACCGAGACATTGCACTGACAGGCATTCCGTCCAAGTCCGATCGGCAAACGATAGTGGACAACTGTGGTCGAAACATACCGGGGGTGTGAACGAGAGAGACGTGATCCAGATAGAACACGTACCCCATTTTGACAGTCAGTCGTGTAACAAGCGTCCGCTAACTTGACCTTATTAGAAAGACTATCATTTTAAGCCTACGTGCATCAACGCAACGTATGTTTTCGCTATCTACCCTATTATAGTTCGCTTAGTATGTATCCTCTCCGGAGTTACAGAGAACCACCACAAACTTCTTGAAACATCTTAAATTAACATCTAGTCACTAAGAAGTGACATCGGGACATCCTAAATTGGAAAAGGTATAGACGAAGTAGTAACATCTTAGTAGTGTATCTTGGCGAGTAGAAACGGTAAACACTCTATAAAATAGTCTGCTAACTAGACAACGCCGAAAAGAAACACCAATTCAGAGAAAGGTATTGCAAGCGACTACGCAAGGTGATGCGGAAAGTATCATACTAACCGTCTGTCGCGGTCAGTGGTTCAACTGTGCAGACGTACATGTGCATATACAAATGCACCGGAGAAAAACCGTGTGCCACGTGACACTGTGTTCCAGTCAATGTGGACTGGCACGCTCAGTAACTCGACGCATAATCTGACCCTTATCCTCATTACAAAATTCAAACCTATATGTTAGCATCAACAGTTAAATTATTCTACGCGAAGTGTTTCATCTGATAAACACTGATATGGAGGTGGAATGTAACTCGATACATAATCACAGCTCACATGATATACGACTTCGCTAATAAGTATCATGGCGCTAGTCGGACGCGCTGAAATTAAAGGGAGATTCTGGACGCTATGAAGATCAAGAGCTAGAAGCATTGATTGGAAACGCGTATATTTCCCATGTGGAATGAGCTGACAAAGAGACTGCCAACGAACGCGGATACATGCATATTTCCACATACCTTGTAACGTATGTCCAGAACTAAACAACTTCCCAAGTTAGTCTTCTTTTGAGGTCACAACGATCTAAACCTTTAGCCGCGTTCGTTTATGAGTCACGTAGGTCGAACGGTCTACTTAGCAACTACTAGTGCGGATTTCCTACTCCATATGGATAATAATCAGTCACGTGACCCCAACCCTTTAAGTAAACGTGTGTAGACCGTAGAATTGAATATAACACGCGGATGCGGATAAATTGCAACATTTCACATTTTAGCCACCTCGCGTGGACTCCAGCAGGGGGGCCGTAATCAACACCATGTTAGCAAAAGTAACACTCCTGGCACAGACCATTCGAGGTGGCTGAAACAATATTGCAGCTCACTTTGTATAACTGGGTAGGTTGAATACTGCACATGAAATCTGTCTCCAGATGGTGGCGCCTGACACCGTGTTGTTGCATCGGGGACATTTGAGAACTGACGTTTCGTCATGAAAACCTCGATGACAAACAGACAGAGGTTAAACGAGGTTCACGGCGCCGCGGTCATGGGTTAGTTCTCTGAAGTAATGGCCTAAGACCGCCTAAAATTTCGACCTCATTCGCACAGTGTACTGCGAGGATATATCCAATTCTAACCGCCAATCGGTTGAGTGTGTAAATTGGTCATCTTAAAGGCTGCACAGTTTGGCTGCTCATCAGGATTGTGGCTTATTCGTTTTGAGTTTATACGTCTGTCAAGGTACATAAAGTCACGTCACTATCTTCCAAGATATAAACTAATGGAACCCGTTCAAAGTAGTAATTACAGAGACGATAAAAACTTGTGGTAACAACCTTTTACGAACGCACTTCAGTGAGTAATTTTCAACAACGTACGAACAGTAGACGTCCATTCGGGACAAATAGTGGGACAGGTACGATCTGTGAGACATCGCAATATGCTACAGCTCAAGCACACCCCACATGCTGCTAGAACGAACGACAGACACTGGACACGGCAACTTTGTTAAGTATTGCTATTACCGTACTTAACTGAATCCAGTTGGTAGCACGAACAACACAGTACAGTGGCCGCATTAATTAGCCGTTTGCTCATATGGGCATCTGCCGGAAAATCTCTTACTCCAGTAGGCAGGCTGTTCACAATATATGACTGCGTCATATGGCAAATTTTGCCGGCCGATAACAGATTGCGATAGATCGGTTTAAGTCTGTAGTTAGTTCACCAGACACCTTGTACATGTCGCGGATTGTCAAATCCCACTAATGTGTAAGCTTCAGCCGTCAATCTGCTAACGTGTCCTGCGATCGGCTAATGTTTGTCCCATTGTTACGTGTACACTTCGCGTAGTACTATGAATTCTGCATATTGGTAAATTAGTAACATTATCTGAATACTAGAGGTGATGGATATCGTTGGAGCGGTATTGATTCGGATAGATTCTCTAAACTTGAGTTTGCTGAGCGCGCGTGGTGAATTTAAGCGGCACCATTCAGAGAGGCGGAGGCCGACGACTGTGACATTACCCTGTTTAAAGCCTGTCGGTGCCAGCTTCAATTGTGTTTACCAATTTGTACGCAGTGGCAAAGGAAATTGCATAGGCAGGACCAAGTAACACTTGCTCTTCAAAGTTTCAGTAGAAGAAACGACGCAGCAATGTGTTATTTCGCCACTCCATCAAGAATGGACCTGGGACCAGTGATGATATCCAACATCAAATTGAAACAGGCAAGAGAGGAAACGCATCACTGTTTCCGTCCCTGAGTTCTTGTTTTATTCGGGACACACCACATCGTTGAGGCGGCATTGTTTAGACAACACAAGTGCCATAACGTGTACAAAGTTCCCCTCAAGATTTCAGCTTTGAACGTCATGTTTTATACGACGAAGTTGAGTTTATTTTTCGCAGGGCGATGTTTTAGCTCACTGTGCAAACTCTGTTCGATCGCGGTTGATTCAAACAGTTCTTCCGCGGTGGATTGGCTAAGTAGCCTCCTGAGGTCACCTAGTTTAACTCCTTTAGTTTTTCTCTACGCGTGGGTTTTCTGCCATGTCTGCTCTAGTCAGATGCTGACTATCGTGGAGGTAAAAGCAGCTTCGTCAGTAAAGATTATCTTTTACCAACGTGGGTTATCGAGTAACTACTATGTGGAGCCAATGTGCAGAGTCTAGTCGCTTTTGTTACACACCTTTCAGAGTAACCGTTGACAAAAGATCTGACACGGAACTCTCACTGACTGGATATCCATTAAGCTGTCCGCTAACTCTCAGAAAGCTGCTGATTCAATTTACCCTTAGACTTGATCGCACAGTCATTGTTACACTCCTCTTCATCTCTTCCGCTGTCAGTATTGTTCGCTCGGGTATCCGTTATCCTAAATTCAAAGAGCCTATTTTGAAGAGTCGCGGCTCCCGACGCACCGATATCACCATCACTAGTATCTGCTTCTCTAGAAAGCAACGCTTGAATTCGCCACGCGCACTCGGCAAACTCAAGTTTAGAGAATCCAGCCGAATCAATACCGCTCCAACGATATCCATCACCTCTAGTATTCAGATAATGTTACTAATTTACCAATATGTGGAAATAATACTACTACGCGAAGCGTAGACCTAACAATGGGACAAACACTAGCCGATCGCAGGACACGTTAGCAGATTGACGGCTGAAGCTTACACATTAGTGGGATTTGACAATCCGCGACATGTACAAGGTGTCTGGTGAACTAACTACAGACTTAAACCGGCTTATCGCGTCCGTTACAGCAGCCAACAAAATGACTGACCGTCGCGTCGCACACGACTTTCCTCCTCCCCTCAGTACATTAAGATGTCGCGGCTGTTTGGGCGTTCATATGTGCGGACGTTCGCTCACGAAATTAAACATTTCAACCTAAAAAACGGACTATACGACTTCCTCGACGCCATCTTGTGCATGTGGAGATGGTAGAATGGGTTATGACCAATGGGACGTTGCGGCCTGATATTTGGCTTCAACACTGGCGAAAATAACGAAGGCATTACGAGGTGATATGAGCCGTACAGCACGTTGGTTACTACCTCACTAATCATGGGATTAGAGCCCCAACTGCTCTCATTATTTCTGTCTCCTTAATGGGATAGTATTCGGCCAACTATAAAAGTATAACCACAACTTTTGGGTGGCCTTTTGTGATCCAAACTCCGCTTGCCAGTTTTACTCAACTAATCATGCTCAGCATCTACTGAGAGTCAGATCACGCGTTGTTGAAAAAGACAAAAATTCAACCATAGACGGTGTATTAGCAGGTTCACATTAAACATTTGAAAGACGATAAGGTGGTACGAAGGCATAAAGTAGGGGTTCATGGATTTCAACATTTTACATGTCAACCAGACGATTCTTTTTGGGGGGCAAAACCTGTGAACAATGAAGAGAAACATTTGAATCAAGAATAACATGTTTTACACGACTGATGCACAGCATTGTGAAAGCTAATGCCGATAAGCATGCTAAGTTTTCAAAGGATTTCGATGCGTCCTCGGTAAACTGGATTGGGTCACGCGGTAAACCGTTAGACTTTTGTACTTGAGCAATTACGAGCGAGTATCCGAATGAATGTTTACTATTAGTTGAGACCACCATCTTTGTCCAAACCAAATTTCGAACTCCGATCTGTGTATTTGTGAACTGACTAAAATACCAGTTGATTTGCCTCTTAGTGGGGTATTTAGGTAGTTTAAAGTACCACCGACAACAGTACGCCGGTGGTTCGCACCGACGCTTGAATTCCACAAAACCATGGTGATAGTTGACAGACATCGGAAGAACAATATTTGGTATCTAAATATTCCACACTTAAACGTAAATCAAATCCACACTAAGATGCATACGTCATGCGAACAAACAGCCGATTTACAAGCGGGAATAAGACGTTCTCTGCGAGATAGCTAGTTTTTTGCAACCGCTATTGCCGCGAAGCACCGAGTGTTTTTAATGCTCACATTGCTGAATCCGATCGTTGCAATGCGTCTTAGTCAGAAGCTGTGAGTCACGGATTTTCCAGCCAAGCTACCGTTGATTACTGTCTCCATATACATAGGCCAAGTCGCCGGTTGACCTATTCGGACTTCGTGGCTTTCGCAAAAAAAACGCCCCGTCTCCCGGGCGATTAGTTTAAGCCCTCAGTACATCACCCAAACTGGGCGAACAGACTTACTCGATCCTCACTACGACTTTATAAGCTCACCGTTGCATACTGGTTGTTGCCGCACGTATGCAGGTGAACACACTTATGGATGAATAAGTGAGGGCAGTTTACCCTCTGCTCCGATCGACCAGGTTTCGCTGCTCCGGAGTAACACTGTTCTGGTGGTCTCTTTATGTGCTTGTTAAGCTTCAGAACGATATCCATGTTGCCAGAAATGAACCAAATAGGTAGACATACTGCCTTAGCCTTGAAAATTCCTGTATACCCACTGTTGCTGATGTAGCTTAAATATGTTAATCCGTCAACAAATCCATGCCTACAAATACGTCAAGTGATTTAGGTCAGCCCTATCGATCTAAGCAGGGGAAGGATCCGCTCTACCGATGTCAGGGCGAAATAAACTTACATATCCCCTGTGGTGATCAAAGCCCCCACGAGTTAACGTGTGAGACCGTCTTGCTGTGGTTTATAGCCGTTCGTGATCTGGTTAACCGACACGCCTTAATCAAGCAACATACATTGTATCATGGGAGCTTTTCGGCAGTGTCGCTGTTTGTACGGTTCATTCAATATGAAGCTTAGACGGAGCTACACCGGACACAACAGATTAGTCCAAAAGGTAATCGAAAGGCACAAGTATGCGCGAACATATAATCACGATAAACCACGCTAGCCCGCTGGTAATGATGCTCGACTAGCTTAATGACATGAGCACGGATTCCAGTCTTGTTTGTCACGACCGTTTCGGTCGTATTGATCTGGAAAGTATGAGAAAACTACCTAGCGCACACATCACCTGGCAGTGGTCGCGTAAAGGGCGGTCACTTTCAAATGGCGGATAGACAAACTTGTGTGATAACCCTCCAAACGGAGCAGTAGTCGATGCGTTTTAGGAGAAAACAACCTGATGGCCAAATGTTAACACGTATACATAAAAGGCCTAGTGCTTAGTCGGTCACTGAAAAACCAATGTGACAATCGGGCGTTGAAGACTCATCACAACGCACCCACTATGTTGAGCCACACAAGGTGTGCTTGTCAGCCCGGGCACACAACTCACTTATGTGTATTGCAGAGAACATGCGGTTGATCGCAACAGCTTGATTGCGTAAACCGACAGGTGAATCTGCTTAGCTAAAAAACGAGGGATGTAGGTTTGAAATGATTGAAGACGAGTATTGGGAGCTGGAGTATGACGAGATCTATAGGAAAAAACTACAGGATTCTAATTGAAGTAAGGGAAAGTATTAGTGGGAATCACGGACTATTATGTGATAATTCAGCAATGCAGAAATTAACATGATTACACAATGTTCAGTAGGTTGGTGGGAGTGGCGCAAAGAAGAACGTAAGAAATAAAAAGCCAACTCACAGATGTGACTGTTCCACCGGCTATAGATTCACCACCCACACGAAGCATAAACCTGCCCAGTGGTTTACACTTTTCATACACCTCCAAACAAACCGGACGATCCAGGGTTATTTCGACGTCAGCGGTACAGTGACTTTGTAGACACCTGTATATGCAAAATGAATAATACTTATTCATGCAGATGGATACAGGTTAGTCGAAACAAGCAGAATATTTGAAATGAGGCGGATACCATAAAGGTGTTGATTAGGAACGAGCAAAACCTGTGATAACAATAACAACGTGAACAAATTCACGTACCTGGGTTTCCTTATCGTTTTTTCAATTTTGTTTTCCTTGTGGGTCATCGACTTGAGCTTCACCAAGTTGGCGGATACGCTAGTACAGTGGTAGTAGAAAATCACCTAGAAGAAATTGGATGGAGGTTTTTTCACAAATCAGTGAAGCTTAGGATAATGATTAAGCAAATCTAGACAACGTGATCAATAACTCCGTTTTTTTAGACCGTTAAATGACAACGACTAAAGATGGAAACGACGATTTTCCACATGTTTAACACACCAAACAAGCACTGGTATCTTGCATTGGTGCCACAACCAGTATAAGATGAAAAGGAGTTTGAACAGTGAAAAAAATAAACACAACTTCAAAAACATTTAACTGTTGGGAGACAACGACTCAACACCAGTGTCACTGATTGCGACTTTCAGTCGTATTCCGCTCCCAACTGGAGATGTTCGCTGCTCTTTAGACTCCAACCAAGAGGCTTAGAACGTCCCGCTGACGGGTTTTGACCACAAAATTGCTACATCCTTAGCACAGGTCATACACTGGCAACTGGACTCATTTTTCGCCTGATCAAGCACACACGGAATTTGTCATAACAGGCGACGGGTTGACACGAGTGTCCGAACCAATGATACCCGTGAAACGATAAGATTACATTCTGTGATCCATATAAAATGTCCGTTTGAAAAACAAGCCAGTGAACCTCATCATCTGTAATGTGGAGTCCAAACCATACACGGCTGATTTTTCGGAAACACTAAGTGGACAGCTCCAGCAAAGGTTGACCGGGTTTCGCAGTCATAAAGAGTGACTGTATGCACAGTTGCATCACGTACACGCCAAAGATGGGAACCATAGGCGCTCCTAACTAAGCTCACAACAGTCCAAGTGTGAGTAAACAAAGGGTCCGGCGATTTTTTTTAATGGTATGGCCGCTTATTATATAGCTACGAGCAGTGCCCCGAACGTACGGACAACAGAGGTGGCGGGTTAAGAAATGTCAACGCAATTCAGCTGTTCACTGTAAATGAACCTCAAACTCCGGTCCAGTTTATGGCACTAATCGTGCCCTCGCTGCAATGGAACATTAAAAATCAATGTGCCGTACGGAGGAAAACAAAATTTGAGGAATATACGAACAATGTCTACGGAAAAGATACTCACGGTACGCCACGAACGCAGTTTTGAAGATGTTCAGAGAAACTGCTTCAAATCATGTTTTCTCGCATTTACACCGTGGCACTGTTCAGTGAGATGAGACCATGCCTAAGCATGGTGTTTCAGTCGCTGGTTCGAATCCAACCGAAGCCCTGACTTTCCACAATTGGATCTCATCTAAAATCACAAATCTGCCAAGCTACTTATCAGTAATACTGTTCAGTCAGTTTTACATCAAACGTGGTTTAGATGCCGCCGGGTTTTGTAAAGCTTAACAAAAGGGATTCACAATAAACCCAGCCTAAGCCGATGTTGATCATTATGAGGGCAGGTGTCGCCAATGTAGCTATCGCATTATACGGACAACTAAACGATTCGATGCTCACGTACAACCATGCACATACAACAATCCGCTCCGACTATAAGCTTTTGTCTACTAGGATGGGTGAGTAATACCGCTATTCTTGTGCTAGCAAGTGTTCAAGTGCACTTTTGTATAAAAGAATGAAAGAAGACAATCAGCACCAGTTGGTTGGCTCAAACGTTATATGGAAAACGCACGACTACCATTCACAGCTCGCCACACTGTGGATGAATATCCGCCAAACCAGAGTAAATTGAGCAATGTACCATTGGTAGCAATTACTTCTTAGTACCGATCGATTACATAACTTTCTGAATATCGAACATCATTTCACCAGATTCGGCTAGACTCTATGCAATGCGGCATGTTGATAATCGAAGATCAAAATGTGACAATCGGTTCGAATGTGTAAGACGAACTGATGAACGATTTCGCCGCAACAAATTCGATGGGCTTGTACGTGTGTGGAGACTGGAGAATGATGGATGCAACGATCACACGGACTTCCTACAACAGAGGTGATTCAGTCCATTCATGACCTATAATTTAGTCAAGAGGAAGGAATGAGTTAGTCATTTTGTAATGGTTTGAGCCACATGCTTATTGTGAAAACGATTACGATCAATACTGCCATTCCAAAATGATTAGACAATTCAACGTGGTGATGCCCTGATCGACGGGTAAAACCCTATTTGAGAACCAAAGCTATTTTGCAATGAAAATTGTCTTTAGGAAACAAATTCGTACCGACTGCGCTATACACTATCGTCATCGCAGCTAGGAGCCAGATAGTGTGGCTCGGGCTGCCGCTCACCCCAACAATGACGTGGAGTATCTTAGAAGAAAATGTTACTAACACGGTTAAAAAGTAACAAAATATACTATGCGGAATAACTAGAAATGGCATGGACGCAGGTACGCCATTGACTACGACACACCACCATCTCGGATAGCGTCTCTAAACAGCGATTGGAGTGATCACGGGGACTCCAACCAAGCAGACGTCATCTACCCATTTTGCTCAATGGAGCCGTCACGGGATTCATGTTCTGTTACTACCATGTAGTTTCACAAAACTGTTAGTGGTCTCAGTATATGACGCCCGGTACAGTAGGCGATCAGATGACATACGTGACCAAATCATCGGAGACTGTGCAACGTGATCAGTTAACCAACTGATGGCGCTTCCCGAGTGTTCCGGAATACGCGCCGGCGAAGTGCCACATTGCTCACGCGATCAGCCCATTTAATGTGGGCTAACTGGCGGAGACAACGATGGTCAAACACAGTAAACCTATTGACATCTTTGCGAATAGGTCATATTTCCGAACCATAGAGCAAAGGAGTAGGTTCACAAGCATTAGATACCCTACCTTTTAGCGATAACCAAACGTCTTTTGGACCCCACAGATGACGCAGTTTGGCAAACGCAACTCGTGCCTTTGCTATCCCCACTGATATCCCATCAGTACTGTTACAAGATGACAAGACAGTGCTACCCACGTATGTGAAAATGCACACAGTCTAAAACGGATTGCCTACAATAAAGGAATTACGAGTGGGAACGGCCCAATATTGAAGCAGCCCTTTGCACTTTGAAAGTAGGAAGCCCATTCTACACAAACCACCCCGGTCGTTCACCTTGTTGAGCATGGTCTGCATGTCTTCGGCAGAATGGCTAAGTAAGACACTGTCATCCACACACTCCAGATCGATCAACCTAGTACCAGGAAGAAGCTCAACACCAAGTTTACTAGACTCTTCACACACACTCTCCAGAATGTCGTCCATGATAAAACTGAACAAGAAGGGGAAAATCGGATATCCTTGACGAACGTCACCAGTGATGAACAACCGAGACAGTTGTCCATGAATTCTCACCCTGCTTGTAGAGTAAGCGTACAGTGATCTCGACAGATTCACGTATCTCCCTGGTACTCCCTTGCGAAGGAGACAGCTCCAGAGAACGTTACGAGCAACTGAGTCGAAAGCAGCCTTTAGGTCCAAAAAGACCACGACCGTACGCTGCCTATATGAGTGCCGATGTTCCCAGATCCGTCGTAAGGTAAAAGTGTGATCAACGCATCCCCGACCGTATCGGAATCCTGCCTGTTCTTCGCTTATCTGATTTCCTCTGGGCTTAATGAGCCGATGTAAGATGAGACCAGTGAGTAACTTGGACACAACAGACACCAAACTAATGCGTCTGTGATTGTCACATAAAATTCCCGTTCCATTCTTGAAAACGGGAACTACTGTGGATAGGCCCCAACCACGAGAAGCCGCTTCAGTCCCCCAAATCGTCTTGGAAGAGTTTCGTCAGTTCTGATATCAACCTGTCACCGCCATTCTTGAAAAGCGAAAGAGGGATGAGGTCTGGACCAAGAGGCTTATTATGTTTCAATAACCTGAGCTCCAGGATCACTTCTGCTTCCGACGGAGGACCGTCTGGAACGCAATAACTGACCATTCGAGCCTCGTCGTCCACATGATCTCGTTGAGGCCAACTGAACTGCTCTTCAAAATGTTCGGCCCACCTGTCGAGTTGGCGTGATTTCACATATGGTCTCACTTACACTGACTCGACAATCAGTACAACTACGAATCGGAGGAAGAAACTTTCTGCTATTCCCAAATAAAAGGGCCTGTTTCATCTCCTTCGACTGTTCGACAAAGTGGTGCTCATGGTCTTTGCGCAAGCTCCTAGTCAGCTTGTTTTCGACGGTCGTCATCATATTCAAAACCACGTGGAGTCGAACGACGCTTGTTCATGAGATTTATCGACGTGACGGAGATACAGTTCTGTCGCACATGAGCAGCTCCTTCGGAACATACCTCTTCACAGCACACTATCATAGCTGCGGCGATTTGTTCTCAGTGTTCGTTAGGTTTTTTTCGTCTGATACGAACTGGACAACTTGTTTACCAACGCCTCCTGGTAAGCGTTACCTATACTCTCCTCGCTCAAATACCAGTTAAGTATCATGCATTTACGAGCGTATATCCTTTGAGCAAATGACAAAACAAAACGAGCATGCACAACAGCATGGTTCGATTTCGAGTGATTTTTCAAAAATTCCCTACAGTCTTTAACAGAGTGGCACCACCTGTGACTGACTGGTACATAGTCGAACTGTGTCCACAACCGAGAAACACAAGGAGGTCTCCAAGTAACACAGTGCTTCTTCCTGTTTCGGAATGCGGTGCCCGAAATACAAAGACCGTGGGATGCGCACAGCTGCAGCAGTCTTTCGATAGTCATTGCACTGTGTCCGGACGCCAGACGAACCTCCCAGCCGCTTCTCCCCTGAACGATGACGACCAAGCTGAGCACTTAAATCAACTACTAGTACGATTATGTCTGAGTGTTTAGTTTGCTTCAGAACGTCAACAAGGGCGACACAGAACGCATCGCTGGTAGCATCCGAACAATTGTCCTTTAGAGCATACGGCGATAATAAAAACACGCCTTCCTAGTTCGCGTCACCGGAATCTTACCGATGTACTGAGTCTGACAGCACACAAGTGACTGTTCACTAGGATCCAATCGAGCAAACATTGCTCTGCTCTGGAACTTAGTGTGATTCCCACTCCAGCTTGACCACGAGATTCAGCTTCAGCGTCACCAGGGACTCTGAGATAGAAACGCTTGGATTGACAGTTACCTAGAGGTGAGCTCAAATGGATACTCGTGTCTCTCCGACACACAGCACACATCAAGTTCCGGACTTGAGAGAGCACTAGCCACAGCAGCTTGCTGACCAACTTGTCGCAGAGTGGGAAGCGCCAATGTTTGCCATTTGTCTTAGCCTTAGAAAACAATTATCGCCCGAAGGCACACGAATGACAGAACTTGAGGGGAAAAATAGAAGGAAAAAATCGTGATGGGTGAATAATGCCACTGTTAAGAGAACGACAACTTCTGATACTTCCCGGTCTTTTATGTCGCGGAAAGCGGTTGACTTGAGGGACACCACCTTGACTCTCAGATTCAAAAGCCTGACTTGTGAGAAAGAGGATACAATTTTCTTGGGGGATCCAACCCTCAGCCAGTTATTCAAGAATCTGACTCAATTGGCAGTGAGGGGCTTACCTAGTCCAAGGGCGCAGTAAATAAGACATGAATGCTTGATTCTGAGCACTGCTGCACTAGTTTATGGATGAAATCGGATGTTTTTCGATCGTATTAGATAATACGCCGGTGATCACGGTCAACCGTTGGTTATTTGGAATATTCTTTGTTTGGTAGCACCTTTTTAAACCACCTTCTCTCTGCTACGGAAGACAGCAGTGCCACAACTATAAAAATGGTTCTGCTGTATGCCCATAGGATCGTGCCTCACTACCTAAGCACTCCTATGCGGGCAGTAGTGCGACATACAATCCTATGAGTGTAACTGCTTTCCGTCCGACTGCTCCCCTTTAACTTGTCTGACGAGGTTGTATCCGGAAGGACCGGAGTCCTGATCAGCATAGTCCACCGGATCAAAACAGTACACAAGCCCGACCACCTCGTCAAGGTAGCAGCATAGGTCATATACACCTTTTGTAGAACTGTGTACGATATTCGCAATTGATATCCAGTCAGGCGATGTGGTGACAGATACCGCAAGTTCGTGTGAAAACCGATTAACCAAAGAATGAACAGTATTCGGTGAAGGTTACCTGGGCGATCTATAGTGAAAAGCGGGTGCATGTAAATGCAAATGTAGTGAACCAAGAAGGAACTGTGAGCCTTTTCACGTAAGTTCTGAATCATCTAATCGATGTTAACTGTTCCCGGCCATCTGTTCCATCCACACCTGTGTCCATGTATGGACTGCGAGGGCTGGTCGCTGGACTCTACCGTGTTCATTCTCTGTCCGAGAACGCACATAAATACAAGGCCTGGCGACACCTAGCGATATTGTAGTTCGTATCACGTGATAACACGAAGACGGCATGTTTGTCTAATATACAGCATGTAAACGTAAGTTCGTGGTTCACTGATGAAATCCAACTCACGGGATAGCCTCGTGTGATAGGCTGCGGAACAGAGAATACAAGGATTTTGGCCTGGATGCGACTTGCCAAGGACACCGGGTTGTCTGGGTCGGTAAGCAAGTCCCCAGGAACAAGTGATTGAAACGGATCTACTCCGGTGAGAATAAGAGCAACTTGGTCACCGGCAAAGGCGAATTTAACCACCTGGTCCAAAAAATTGCCGCTTCCTTCGCCTGTCAAAAAATGACGAGAACATGATTGAGAGTCACAGCATTGAGCAAACAGAAGAGAATAAACTACTTATAAAATAGTAATTCGAAAATGAATGCTCCCATTATAGAAAAAGAGCAGTGACAAAAAAAAAAACCTACGCTATTCGACCCTCGCACTCAAATTTACAACCTGTAAGCTGTTCTGCAATTCTAAGAGTTCGTCAGGCAAATGGTAAAACAGAACTGAAAACGTTCTGTTGTCGATCCTATGAGCAGCGGACTGATTGGGGAGGGGGGCAATTTTGACGGTTGATTTCATTCGACTGAAGATTGGTAAGACTACAATCATCTCGAAATACTCTCGTATAATCTCCATAGGGACAGGTTTAATCGGTTTATTCTAGGGAGAGCGATGCCTACTGATTTGGGTGAAACAGAAGTCCACGTCAGGCAGTTCCAGGACGGCGAGTGCTTAATCAGAGGAGTCGGATGCCGTTCACTTCAGATCACTGTGGTGATCGCTTACTGAAACAAATAGGAGTGCAAAGAACATGTTTGATGGCTATGCATCACTAGGAAAACCCGATAGTTCTTAAAAGATAGAAGCCCTTACAGGAACGGACCCTGTAAAACACAGATTACTTCAGTAAGATATGGCCAATCGTCTCCGATTCACCACACCGCGCTCCCAAGAAATCTGGTAGTTATCATCCTTAGATTAAACGATATGCATTAGACAGGTTGAAAGGCTGAGTGATATCCGAAAGGTTTATAAATGACCCAAGTGGTTACCGGATTCCAACGGATTGCAGGCCTCGAGTCGTTGCTTTGCGATTCAGATTTTTGAACACCAAAGAGGGGTTCCATCATACTACTCCTCTTCTCACACCTGAAAAACTGTGGTGTAGCATGCTCGTAAAACAAACGGACTCTTCCATCTGTTATGAAACGGAAACAAGTCGTTAACACACGGTTTCACATTACTTATAACTTTGAGTAATGCTAATTTAGATTAACAACCAATGAGCCTATCCTGGAGGATCGCACTTTTCTCTGCTGAAGTTCACAAAGAGAGTTAGTTCAGGTAACGAACAATACTGTATACAGTGGAAAGGGAATATACTTATAAACAATGGGATATGGCATGGACGCAAATTCACACACACCTCAAGCAAATAAAGCTGTAGCACAGTGGTCCGAATTTCGGACAAACAGTATGGGGAGGGGGCTCTCCTATACAAAAGCCGATCGATCGGTCGACTATCGACTGTGTGCACCACCCAACTGGGTTCAGACGATCGGAATGAACGATGCACGAGTTTTCACGCGCGTTTCGCTACGGAAGCGATGTAAACAGTCACTGTTCAATCGATCGATCGAATGTGGTATGAAGGAGGCGTTAGTCACGTATGCACAGACCCCGAGCCAATGCGTGGCGTCGCGCATGAAAGAACGTCCAAATTATACCTGGAGTTAACACTTTTGTAAAAACAGGCGTGACTTTTGGAACACAGCATATGCATAATGTCGTTGAGCCGCAAGTGACTGATTTTGGAAACGAAGAGGAAAAGTGACTGGATATTAAAGCCACCATTAATGTGTCTAGTAAATGTGGTGTCGCTATGATCTAAGCGGTGTACTTTATTAGCCGTTGAACAGTTTGGGATGAGGCACGCCCTTCTAGTAAATCTAACCACCAACAGAATACAAAACACCTGGAGAAAAAACAGATTAGCGTTCTGTCGGTCTGAAACACAAATACTATTTCTGACCATCGATGAATAAAAAGTTTAGCTTTCAAACAACACAATACATTGACGTATGCCATCACAGTCAACAAAAACAAAAAAATGTCCGTTCACAGCTTACCATCGCCGGATTCCGAACCCGCCCGTACGTTACACAACGATCTTATAGACTTAACAGTAGCTGGCAATCCACTCGGCTGACAGAATACACGACTTGTAGCCAAGCCAACACCGGCAGAAACAGCGCCAGATATGACGCGACCCGCAATAGCGGGAACACTTAAGCCGTCCGGTTTGAATATGTCACTAACCACGAAACGGAAGGGTCCATCAACGGCACGTTCCGGAGCTGGTATCGCGTCTGCAAACATAAGCACACGAAAGAAGAATTTTAGAATCTTAATTTTCTCAGAGTTAGATTAACGGAGCATAAGCCAACAATAACGCCAATTTCTGATCAACGTTCACAGATCGAAACGGTGAAAACGGTTTATTGATTTACACAGAATGAAGACTACTAAAGATAGCCTCAGTAAACACAATTCGCTAAGTCGTCATCGATACAGCGGAAGTTAGTAGCGTGCGCACCATGAAAGTAAACAATATAGAAATTTAGCACGGTAAAAACGTTTCAAAATTCATACTTCTCAAATGTTAATCACTGCCAAAACTGTAATACTCAAGTGGTTCCAGCTGATGCTTAACTGCCATACAATCATGAAGAAAAAACCAAGCCCCAACCAACAAAAAGAACCTGAAGAGGAAGTCTAAATACTAAAAGCAACTAGATGAACCCAAAAAATTCAACATCAAGGTGCCTCATCACCATCATCATCATAACAGCCATGAGCCTGACCAAAAGGTACTGTGGCTCGGGCCGCCGCTCACCTCAACAGTGACGTGGAATATCCTGGAAGAAAAAGTTACTAAGACAGTCGGAAATTAATAAAAGAAGACTAAGCGGAAGAACTAGAAACGGTACGGATGCAGATAGGCCATTGACTGCGACACATCGCCACCTCGGAGAGCTTCTCTAACCAGCGGTTTGAGTGATCAAGAGAACCCCATTCAGGCAGAC
>LUCH01003395.1:9388-68849 GCA_013368495.1 Paragonimus heterotremus
GCGTTTGTATACAGATGAACTGAAATAATTAATGAGAGTAGACATTGCATCTATTTCAAGCGATTTTGCAGCAGAGAGAAAGTTCTCGAATGTCTTTCGCCAGTGAAGCCACCGATCAGTTGCGGCAGGCGAATGAGGGTCGGCGTTGAAACGATCAGGACGCAAGATACGATCAGCCATTTTACAAGTTGAATAAATTTTAGTGATTCGAAACGTACGTTCAATAGACTGTTACTGAGAGAGAATGATGAGTTGCCAAACGATAAGCTTTATTGAACTTGTGAACAAGTCATATAGCTGTAATGCAAAATAGAGAACTTTATGAATAATGCAGATGGAGGAAAATATACAAGTGCATAACACTCTGGTATGTGAAGTGGTCCATCTTCTCAAGTGGATCGCCGACAACAGATATGAAACTGTTGCACTCTCGAAGCAGCACTCCACACTTTAACGGTGCGAAGCTTATTCTGTACAGGCCGGTCTGATCATTCGCTTTGTTCAGCATGGTTTGCATGCATTTTGCAAATGCGCTACGCAAGGCAATATCATCCGCATATTCCACTTCAGTCAACTGATTACTACAGAGAACTCATCGTCGAGCTTATTGACTTTATCAAGTCGTCCACGGCAAAATTGGAACAAGAAGTGTAAGGCCGAACAACTGTGATGAACTCTAATAAACATGATCAACACCTGAAGTCTCTTTGCCGAGTGAGCATACAGTGATCTAAACAGGTTCACACGTTTTTCTGGAACTCCTTTGCGAAGGAGACAGTTTCAGATAACGTTACTTGCAGCCGAATGGAAGGCAGCCATTAGGTCTCGAGAGACCACGACTGTTGTCTACTTATGAGAGTGCTAATGCTCCAAGACTCGTAGTGAAGTGCGAAAGTGTTCACCCCACTCTGTATCGGATCCCATGCTTGCCTGTTCTTCGCATACTTGCCTTTCCATCAGTTTACTTACATGGCTTTCCACATCACCTTCGAACTTTTTTTCCAATACAGGGATAACTGTTGACAAGCATCGATCACGAAGTATCTCTTTGGTTTCCCCAACTGCATGGAAGAGTCTTTGCGGCTGTGGTGTCTTTTTTGCCATACATGTAATGGAAATGGGATATCTGGACCTGAGACCTCATCAAGTTTCATTAACCTAAACTCTAGAATCACTTTTGTCTCTAACGGGGAGCTTCTGAAGCGTTCTGGCTGGCCATCTACGTCCCGTCATCAGTGTGATCCGAGTGAAGTCAGTGTTCGGCCCACCGCCACGTTCATGGTAAGTGAACCACCTTTTCCAAGTATGTTCTCGCTTACACTGGCGTGACAACCAACACAACCGTGATTCAAAGGTAATAGCCTTCTGCTTTCCTAGCCAAAATGGCTGGCTACGCCTCTTTAGATTGTTCGACCAAAGGTTGTCCGCGCTCTTTGTACGAGCTTTTAGTCGGCTTGCATCGAGGTTCTCGATGATCGTTGTGATATCCAGAGTCATGTGGGGGTCGAGCGACGCTTGTGCGTAAGAATCGCCGACTGGGCAAAGTTCCATTTATATCATAACCGCACAACTCTTTCGGAACATGTTTCCACTGCAAGCTTTCCTATCTGCTGCAATTTGTTCCCGTTGTTCGTTATGTTCCCTCAGTTGGCTTGGTCTGTGCTAATTGTCTATGAGTACTACCTGGAAAACGTTCTCTACGTCCTCTTATCCCAAGTGCCGGCTGACTATCTTGCATTAATGAGCGTTGTAACTTCTGAGCAAGTCATAAATCGTAACGTGTACGAACGACAGCACTGCCCGAGTCCAGGTGGTTAGTTCAAAATGCACGACAGCTTCTAGCCGATTCACGCCGCATGAATGCTTTGTGTTCACGGCCGAGAAACGTGGTGCTTTTTCCTGTGTTGTATTATGGTATTCGAGGTGCACTATTTGCAACAGTCTTTAAACATTGGCGTGTTGTGGTAAGGCGCTAAACATATCATCCAGCCGCTTCTCTTCTGGGACGAGACGGCATAATTGAACAGTCCAGTCGCCCACCGATGCGATGATGCCCAAGTAGTTGGTCCGCTTCAAGAGATGACAGGGAAGTCGTAGAGCATCTAGCCCAGCGTCCACTAGGACATACACCGATATAATGAATGCAACATTTTCCTGAGTCGCGCCACCGTACTGCATCTGGCAGCACACGAGCGACTGTTCGCCTATTTCCAGTCATCCAAACGTTGCTCTGCTTCAGAACTTGGTGCGACTTTCATTTCAACTTGTTCACGGGATTCAGCCTCGATGTCACCGACGACCGTGATATAGAAGGGCCTGAATCGACCGGTGCTGAAATCGTAGGTTTACGTTTCTGAAACTCAGCGTATGTCAAGCCCCAAACTTGAGGAATTACTCACCGGGGTAATTTGCTCACCTGCTTAGAGAGCGTGGATATCAAAGCGCCATTGTACACTCGCTGTCTTGATACTGATAACAAGTGTCATCCGAAGGCACGGAATAGGCGGAAGAATTTTGAGAGCAATATAAAGCGAATAACTGGAATGGACAGAATAATGTTACTCTGGGAAGAAATGCAACTTCCGATACTTCCCGGTCACTTAGGCCATGGCCTAAGTGAATGGTCTTGTGTTTCAGTTTAAAGTACACAAAAACAGTCGCAAATATCCCTAAGTCAAGCGCATGAATAATTTCCCCACTGTAGCAATAGCATCGCAAATCGGCCAACGAACGTAGTGAAGGTTATGTGCAGCGTAATTGTATGTGCAATCAAACAACCGTGACAAATAGTTAACTTGTAAGTCACAATTGCCTATGCCTCTTGTGGTTTAAGTGAAGGTTCGGGCCGTTGTAGTGATGTTGCCTATTCTTGTGTTCATCAACCCAGTTGCTGGCACTTTTTCGACAACGGAAACAGACTCGGAATCGGAGTTTTCAGTGTCACAATATCTATCTTCATTTAGAGGTAAATTGTATACAGTCCGGTCAATGTTTGTAATGCACAGAACGATTGGCTAAATGGAACACTCAGCATATACGGATACCAACACTGTTTCAGTGGAAAGTCAAACTTCGATGCCACGATGAACACAACTTCAGCGCATTCCAGACTAAACATGTTGGTTCCTAAGACTTGTTGCTTGAATAAAATAATTGAACTTTCCCCCGTCATAGTATGGGCTACATTCCTGTGTTACATCCGAAAACTATCAACACGTCAAGCTCAATAAAAGTGAGAGCACTAGGAAGCGCCATAACACTTCTCAAGCTACACCAAGTGGCGACACTCCAGTACACTTAACCACTTTCCCAACGTGTGTGGTAAAGTGACTGCTGTTGGTAGTCAATTCACAATGAACTCATATAGTGAAAGGTAGCAATCGTGAAGCAAGAACACGGTGAAGCATACCTCTGGCCAACGCGACTGCGAGATCAAGGCGTAGTATTTGTTCAGAAATAGACCATAATTATCTACATGTACGCGCTGATAGACCATACACGACATTGACTATGAAACCTACTTGGATGGTTCAAAATAACTTTTATGAACACAGCTGACACAGTTACATGTCGTTTGGGAAATTTTGGCATTATTCGCTAACCACCACATTGTTGATCATGTCAAAGACTTCCATTTTTCTATCAAGAGGATCGGAATGTAAATCATGTAGGTTAACCAAAATACAAGAGGCGCTGTAATCCTGAAAACACAAAACACCGTCGAGAGTAATTGAAGGCTCTTCGCTACAAGTATAAATTTCAGGTAAAGCGCGTCTCACAGTTGTATCCCATTCTTTACTATTAGCCTAAATAACAGACTGTAAACGTCTTCTCGCATCGAAAATCAGACTCGCCCGACTAACTTGTAATAGTTGAACTAAAATGTAATCAGAGTTTCTAGTCTTTGCAAAACAAGTATATCTAAAGAGTTAGTTAGCTTGTTATGTGTACTTAGAAAATCGATGTTGGATAGCGTAAAGTATGCTGACGGAGCAGTGCTCCATCCTAAAACAGTGTCTATTAAGGATTTGGCGGATGACTTAGCGAGGTACTGAATGAACTTTAATAATTCCTTATCGGACAATTATAAACTATGAAGCGGATAAATTTATACAGACGAGTCACAGTGCGGTAAATAGTGAGTGCTTTTCTTTTTGTTTGAGTATATCCAAACTCTGCTGGATTATGAAGCCTCTAAATGCGCAAAACTGGATGTCTATCTTACATTACAACAGCACCTTTGCCTTTGATGTCTATGATGATGAGGAGAACACAGCACATGGAAGCTCAAGAGAAACTGAACATAGAACGGGACTCCTGGTAAGGAATGTGTTCGCGAACGACGGGATTTTGACCCACAGGCATCGGTCCGTACAAATGTGATTGAGGAAATAATTAAGGAATGGGTCTTACTTTCTGGATAAAATTTAAAATGTTGGGACGAACTCATAATTGCAATGCATCAGGAGTCTTTGGGGTGGGTGCATTTGATCGAAGGCTGGATCGTTCAGAATCAGGTTGAAACTCGGTGTCCCTCACCAAATAAATGAAGCAAAATAACATTGTGGCCTAAATCTCATTCCAGGATTAGTACCGACATGTATAAACGTAGTCTTTCAGATAAAAACAAACGATCTATTATCAGGAATGTGCTAGTGGAATCGTGTTGAGCAACATTGCCCGACAAACTGTGCAACACCTTTGAGGTTAGCGGTGACCGTGTTTCTGATCTTTTGAAAAATTGATTAGGAAGCACTTAGTCAAAAAAGTAACAAATGTATCTGAAAAGCCCGAATAAGCCGTTCATTGTGTTCAACAAACTTTGCAGGTGTGCGTCTTAGATCAAAATTCGACGGTCGCTTCAAACCAACAAGTCAGTGGATGATATTCTTCTGTTTCTCTGCTGCACAACTTCTCTTAGGCAGAAGCACTTGTTTAAAGTAATGCGGTAATCACCACATTCTCTGTTTGTCCATTATGTTTTATCTGCGTAACAATTGGAATAACTTATTTGGAAGATTCCACAGAAGTCAGTATTCCCATTGCAGTTACTTCGGATAATGTACCACCGACAGGTTCTAGGAGATTGACCAGATGGAATTATGCGACGCTTCATGTAAATGAGAGTACCGGATACGTTAGGACCGGGTTAGAGTATATTGCCGACCTTTTGCATCACAAGTGGAGAGTTGCTCAGCCTCGCCCCTCCTATTGAACTTTGCAGTAGATGGGGTCCCAGAGTGTGCTTTGATAGACTGGATATTGTGACGTGAGACCACTCTCAGACATTCGGTCTTGAGGCGAAGTGTGCAGACGATATCGCGATCTGCGATGGCTCACAGGAAATCCGGAGCATCTTATACAAATTGGAGGCTTCAGTTCGTCAGTTTGGTATAGCCTCTGCAAGATTAACAGGACTCTGCGCTTGCGCCACTCTTGGTGGCGGTGGGCAGTCTGAAATAGTCGAGAAGTTCATGTGCCTTAGAAGCTTTATCAGCGCTAGTGGAATGTCTGATGAAATGACAGATCGCGTAGCAAGGGTTCGGATGGCGTTTGCCAACTTACACCATCTGTGGCGCCGGCATGAT
Source organism: Paragonimus heterotremus (assembly GCA_013368495.1). Lineage (NCBI taxonomy): Eukaryota > Metazoa > Platyhelminthes > Trematoda > Plagiorchiida > Troglotrematidae > Paragonimus > Paragonimus heterotremus. Next base: position 14,977 of record LUCH01003395.1, read on the forward strand.
CTCAGTCTTCTTGTGAACGGCTAAGTTAGCAGTGCCAGTGTAGGGGCAGCATTACTGTTCGGCCGAAGCCTGGCCGATTCGCGCGAAGGATGTTAACAGAATATCCGTTTTAGGCCATCGGTGTCTCCGAAGCATTAGATGTGTGTGGTGGGAAAACTGTCTTGGCAATGACAAAGGTCGCCGACGAAACCGATCTCATCTCACAGACTTCGTTGGCTTAACCACAAACGCCAACTCATCGCGCGCCATATCGTGCTTTGTTTGCGTGTAGTAGGTTAGGCAGGAAGCGGCAACCTGGTGGCGGGCATATGAATTCGGGGTGTGAAGGCACTGACGATGAAACTTCCTTTGGTAGAGGGTTCCATGCTTCCTGATTGATAGGCGTCGACTGCCTGGCTGAGGTCCTCGTGATAATTCAAACCGCGGATTAGAAACGATACCCGAGATGACGGTTTGCCGCAGTCAATGGTGTACCTGTATCCATACCATTTCTAGTTCTTCCGCTTAGTCTTCTTTCATTAATTTTCAACTTTATTAGTAACGTTTATTCTTCTAGGATATTCCACGTCACTGTTGAGGTGAGCAGCGGCCCGAGTCACACTACTTTCTGGTCATGCTCTTGGGTGCTCTGATGATGATGATTGGATCCAAAAGACAACGAACATCTTTGGTTGAGGACAGTCTCTGGAAGTCATTTGCGCCCCTGTTGCAAATGCGTCTGTGTTAGTGTATTTTTTTCTCTCCACCTCACATGGCCTCAGTTTTCTTCTCATATATGGTAACACGTTTGCTATCTCACGCAGAATCCGCCTATTCTAATTCAATCACACCACACCTTTACACTAATTCGTGTGGCTTGGAATATATGGCGATACTCTTGTTATGCCGTACTTTTTCTACAAAACAATAAGTGAATATTCTTTTGGGCTTTTTGTATTGGTGTTTCCTATCGTTGAAACTTGAATGGTAAAGGGACCATATTTTCGGCGAAATGGAGTAACCATCCATTATGCCAAATGTGTACGTAAGTGTTTTGGTAACACTTTCCTGCGAAGATAGTTCGATCAGAGTGAACCAATTCAACAACCTCCGAAGTCCCCAGCATTATCCCACTGAATTTTATTTTCTACGGGATCGACCGAAATCCGTCGTTTGCACTCAACTGCCCCATTTGGTTGTCAAACTGGATGATAACACAGCAATAGTCTCGCGGCTTGTTCTTGGTAAGGAAGATAGAAAAGTCTATCACACTGTAATACACCAGACAACATTCTCAGCGTTTGCTGTAACGTCGAACTGTTACTGCTTTGAGAGTGCGTAGTAGCTCTTTTAAGGCTTATACAACTCTGTTCATTGAATTCTTATTTCGATGAAAGCGTGTGTGTTACACTGTTCATCCCTGATTTCCAACTGCAGCCTGCTTTTACTACTTGGATATACTGAGTATTGAGCGGCACTTTTGTTCTTCCGGTTCCTGTCTAACTGGAACACTTTCAAAATCGAGCTCAATCTGGTGCAGAGATAAACATTTGTTGATCAGTTGCAGAATATCCACACCGAATGTACCGGAATATTTTGGACGTTGCGTTTGACATGTTTTTGGCCAATATGTCAGAAATCACACGGCGTCGAGGAAGAGGTTTCAGGAACCCCGGATGGCCCTAGTCAAGGGTGTACATCATTCCTACTTTTTTTTCGATGAAAATGTTTACATTGGGTAACGGAGGTCACGCAATTAATTAACATATGTAGAATACGTAAATACGAAGTTCACGCCTAATAATCTCTAAACCCGCTAGGTGAACCATGAGACTTGTGTGACTCACAAGCGAACGTGGCTAAGCGTTTAGATGTGGCAGTTGTGTTTTGAGTTACATTCTGGCTTTACATTTGTCAGTTGGTCCCGTGTTAACTAGAACTATTCTTCGTCTAAGACAATACGTTGCTGCTGTAAACTAGTGACTTTGCTCACGTTTAAATTTAAATGTCAGAATGTTCGGAATGATCAGCTTATGTTTAAAACTGTTGGACATGGCAACCCTAGTGGTTATTGACCATACAGTACCATCATAATAGTCCGCTACTTCTCATGTTGTGATATGCATGCACGTGCAAAAAAGCCAAGCCTAATAACCCTCAGGCTTGCAAGGTTATTTTGCTATTTTTATCGTGGACGTATAGTCAAAACTGTCTGCACGTTGAGCAGAATTGTGTCACGCACAAAACATTTTTGGGGCCTACTGGTTACAAGTGGCCCCCTATCACAGACAGTAAAATTAAAAAAAAACGAAGCCGTGACAACTCAGCAGCAAGATCCTGTAAGTAGGAAATAAACAATCAAAAAGGACATAGCAAATGTTTATTTTTTATGACGATAGCAACGAAAGTGGTTTGCTTCGTCAATGTTGTTAAGTTGAATACTACATATGAAAACGATATTTGACATCTATACTAACTCATTTACAAGTTAACTATACCGTTTTTCTCAGACTGGTTGGAGTCCGTTGGTCAGTGCTGATGTTGAGAGCACTAGCTAGAACTGTGCGGAAACCCAATCTGCCCCAAACTCCTAGATGGCGTCATAATTTAATAGGGTGACAACGATCACAAAACCGGTGAATTTTGACGATTAAACATACACTACTTATGCCTTATTGAGATATTTAACATTCCTCGTATTGCAGCAACGGAATTTAACAGGACCAACTTTACTTTATGGGAATGACGTGGGCGAACTAACCCCGGTTATTCTCCCAAATTATTGGTTTGTAACACAACGCTGAAAATTTCGACTTAATTTGCACAATATTTAGCGATGGTACCTTCAGATCCAACTGTCAATTTGTAGAAAAAGACGTGAGCCATAAAGGCCACAAAATTTGACTCACGATTCGGGTTTTACTTCTTTTATTGTGTACTGAGATGCTTCACGAAGAGTAGAAAATCACGGCACAATTGTCCGAGATTAAAACTTTACAGTTTCAAAACGGCAGGGAAACGTTGCTAGGTGTAAATATTTCGCGTATTCACTTTAGCCGTTTACATAAAACTCTCATGTCCTCTAGTAGTTCACTACTAGAGCGTGCTTCAGAAGAAGACAAAGCCTCTCCCCATATGGCTAGTTCAGGCGATGCCGCGACGCAGATCGGCATTTTAGCATCCGAACAGGAATCCACCATCTTCGACCTTGAAACATTTAATTGCCACTTTGTTTATGGTCCTGTTACACATTTGCAGCTCCAGTGTGGCGTTTTCCGAAACGATGTTAACCAAGCGACGCATATCGGCTTTCTGCTGGCGGTACGTGCCACCGCATTCAATGTTGTTACCGTGGGCCTGAAATTGTTTACCCTGCCTATGTAACGTTTGTTCATTCCATCATGTTGTCATCCTGTAGTGGATTATCAAGCCGGTGTGGACATTCCAACACTCGGTGGAATACCTCAACGCTGGGAGGGGGGAGTACGTTTAAAAATCCACAGCAAGCGGATCGGGGACGGCGTGGACGGTCGGATGAGTTATCGCTCGACTGGATCGGACCAACGAGCGAGACATGGCAGGAAAAATAGGATGGACGACCAAATCGGAGACGCGGTTATTCCAACACTCGCAGGAATATCTCGAGACGGTCAGGGAATACGGTCAAAGCCCACAATGGATAGATGGCGGACAATACGAGCGACCGGACGAGCCATCGCTCAACGAAATCGGACCAACGGACGAAAAATGGCAAGCGGAAAACCCCCGATAGAAGGCGCCGATCACATACAAACTGGACAAAAGTGTACACGACGTGTGAGCGGAAACCTGGGGGTGTTGTGAACGGAATGCTGATTCAGGAACGCGCGCGCGCGTAGCTTACTAACTAGCGTGTTGGACAATAAAGATTGTGCTTTATTGGACACCTTTTCGCTACAATTCGTGAATTTGAGTGCACCAAAGTGAACGCTGTGTGGAATCGACTGATGAGATTAAGCCAACTGGTTGTGTTTCGCAACGTTTCTTTTCGAAACCTTGATGAACAGTATGCAGGGAAATCAATGTTTCAGGTTGTTCAACTTGTCCACAACACACCCCTATGCGAATTTTCACTAGCTTGCCAAAGTTAAACACCAGCCTATGTTTAACAGTGGAACATTCAAAATCCGGTTACACAGTCCTACAATGGATCGTAAAGTGGCTGATCACCTCGATCCGTTACGATTCGTGTACGTCTTATATTGATTCAACCAACAAACACGGAACTCGGTAGCCTCATCTGGCAGTGGTCTTGTCATGCTTATCTGAGCCCAGTGGGTGGTGTGAACAACACAGTATGATCTCTCTATGAGGTGATCGTTTATAGGTGAGCACCTGCTCGCCCAGACGTCAGATCTGCCATCCTTGACGGCAGGTCGTTTAGAAGATCTCACTGCACCTTGTATATGATGTTTTTGTCGTGACTGGATTCAGTGAGTAAAACAAGAGTTCTGGCTACCTGACTGTGTGAATCGACAGTTCTAATAAGGTGAAAAATATTCTCAATCGGTGTGAAAACGAACATTCTTAAGAAATTCCAAGAATCACGCGCTACACGGAACACGGTTTTTTCATTGCATGACTGTTCAAAATGTCGTTGCGAACGATGGATTAAATAAGCAGACGTCATTATAAAAAGTTGTTCAGCAGAAGATGAGGAGCAGGCAGTTCCAGCCAGGCATCATCTTAAATCACATGGTCCACAGTATGGGTCACTGGGTATTTAATGCTTCAACTCAGTGACTACGTAACCCTCTCAGATCAGCTTTAAAAAATTACTACCTCACGCTGCTCTCTTTACAGGGTCTCTTCAATAGCATGTGTTGTATTCGCGGAAAATGAAGAAATGTCCTTTGAGATTTCGGAGAAGCATATAATCACAATGTCGAGCCATAGGTAGAACGAAGTTCAATGATTTATTTGTCTATAAACTCGTAGGTTACCTCATGCGTCCTGTGTAAGTGGCAACATCCACACACTAAGACCACGAAACTCTGGTTGATAACATTCAACAGCTCTGTTTGCTATTACCGTTAGCGATGTAGCAAACACACTCCGATTTGACTCACGGGGCTCTTTCTGGAAAGTTAATTGTGTGTACTTTGCAACTTTATTCCGTTTTTACTGGTCGTTCTTAGAATTTACGAAACGTTATGCTTGATCAGGTAGTCGTTGTTGAGAAAAATAATGTTTGATCCAAACGATACCGGTGCTATTTACAATCGGTTTCATTATCCAATTCACGAAGACCTCTGTGCATCAACAGTCGCTGCACGCATCCTCGCTCCGTCTTGCTGGCCGACTCACTGCGCAAGACTGCTAATCGGGGTTTTTCCCTGCCCCAAGACATACAGTAGGCTGATAACAATCGACCTGACTGCAATAAACTTGCGCAGGTTTGGTGTTCTTGGTTTGTGCGCGAATTACAATGTATGGCGATTTCGTGATTAAATCAAACCTTTCCCACTGCGTGTAGAATTTAGCCAGCTGCGTGAAACTGGACAAAAAAAAGGTCATTGGCCGAGATGTCTCAATCCACAACACTGTTGGGTGGATTGAAGACAAACGTTGGACTTGGTCTTCGCGATCCTTATCGGATTGGTCTGAACCCAGCGTCGCGTGGCATGACTTCCCCTGAAATATACATGGTTGCTCAACGAGGCCGCAAAACTCAGAAACGTTACTCGCAACTTGGAATTTTTGCATGAGTAACGTACTCATTGACCTGGTTTAGAGACCACCTACCTCGTCTCGAATGAACTGTCGTTTGCAGTCTAGTCAGTGTTTCGGCGGCTTGAACCTATTAAATCAGAACCGATGCTCGGAAATTAAGTTCCATGTATCACTTGTCCTATTGGTGTAGTTTTCACCTCGCACTTTGAACCGCTGTTTTGAATATTCGCACGTCAGCTTCATATTATCCAATCCAAATATGTTTCTTCGTGATTCCTGAAGATTTTTTTCTTCGTGTTCCCACAGGATGCTGTGCCGTACTATGCAAGTGCCGAAAACCGGGGATATTTATCCGATCCTGATGATGTTTCAACTGCTAAGATATGGCTTGCACAAAAATATGGTTATCGGCTTGTAGACCCTGCTGCACAATCCCAGTCCGTCCGTCACCTTATGAGTATACGAAAAGCCCCTTCGCAAATCTTTCTTGGTCTCACTGCTGGATCGTTGGTCAGTTTAGCAGATGAAATAGTCTTGAAACCTAGCGGTGAGGAACTGAACAAATATAATGCCTCATAATACTTTTTATCACAGTAACTCATCTGCTGTACTTATATTTTTGATTGCTGAACGTTTCGGGAAGGTACATAGATGAAGCGTGGTAGTAACCGACTGATTGGCCTTTAGGCGTTTCCATTTCTCAGTAAGTAACGTTAAATGTTCACGTGTTAGTAAATATACCAAAGACCGAAACAGCTGCCTCGATGGACGACGATGAAACAGTAAACGTTCTTTTGGATTGGGTTGTAGAGTGCAAATTTCACGCAAGGAACCAGTACGAGGTTCTGTAAAAAAAAAACGAGATGTAATTTTGATACTAGTAATACAATTTCTATGCTCAACAGTGGCGTTGGTGGATTCCAACGTGAACTGTTCGAGAAATCCTGCCGGGACGGTCACTCCCTTGGATCATTTGGTGGATTCCGTATGAGACAATGGGACGGGTGGGTAACCTTGTCCAATTGTGATACTTCCGACCTTCTGACGTGGCTTCGTAGCTCACCTGGTAGAGCACTTGCTGCGAGGGTTGATTGTGTGCATTATGCTCCGGGCTGCCTGAACTTGCTCTGTCTACGCCATGAACTGGGACTCAACATTCCGTCACCTGTCACAATGATTATGCCATTTGGCATATTGAGTGAGGTGAGTTCGGCATTGTCATTTCTAAAGGTAACCATCTTAGACAGCAAAGGGACATTACAAGCTATCCCGACGTGCCAAATAGACCCGAAGTACAGACATTAAATTTTGCAAACGAATCAGGGGAAAGCTTGCGTTATCCGTATCTGCTCGTAAAAAGCAAGAGTATTATATACAGCATAGCTTGGTTTGAGCAGTTATGCTGCGAAATGGTTCGTCTTAGCGTCTAGTCTCAGTTCTGATTTCGATTAATTATATTTCACTCCGCATTATGTGCGTTCAGCTCTAGAAGTTTAATGTCCAACTGTAATTACCTTTTGGACCAACTGTCGCGAACTTGCGAGTTTCTTAGCAATTACCATTTAAGTGAGATCAGAATTTCTATATATTCGAACCGATTAATCGAACAAAATTATGCTTTGTCAGAACTTCTTGCCTTCAAGCTGTTCGCATTGTATTTACATCAGAACGGTGAACTTACAAAGAACTATAAAAGAGTAATCTACGAACATTTGGCTTTCGCGTTTGCACGATATAAAACAGTAGGATAAATTATGGTTGTCAGAAAGTAGAATGTTAGTGTAGTCGTCGTGTGTGAAAAATGTAAACACAATCCGCTTCATCCAGACTGTGACGAACAGGACTAAGAACACAGGAAGTAATAAATTAAGCAAAGAACTAAGTAAAATGGTCAGACGGAAATGTGTCTGAGGAAATTTGAAAGAAGTCATTTAAACTGGATTCACGGACGTCTTTTAAATGAAACTAACAAGTTTAATGTATTATTGCAATTTTCGAAAAAATTGTGCAACTGGACTTTATGTGATGAATAGAATCTGAAGACACTCCACCGTTTCGCGGATTCGAAATGCCAGCATTGTCGTGTGACTAATACTGCAATTGAATTCGTTGAGAGATCGGCATTCGACAAAGAGGACACACCAATAGCTTCACCGCACAGCCGGTACATACGCAGACATGGCCACAATACAGCAAGATCACGAGACACTGAGGAAAAGAGCAGGGTTGTAAATGTACAGATGCAGTTTTAGGCCATGTTACGAATGCGGATGGAAAGTTTATTTTACGTAAATGTTACATCCACGTCGGTTCATCACACAGCAATGTTTAAAATTTAGCAACTATGAAGTAAGGATTAAAATCATACAAAGGTCAATTTGATTTGCGATTCGAGATGCGCGGTTTTGGTGGGTAAGAATGAGTGAGTTTTGGGTGGCTAAGCAATAACGAAGAAAACTATCGGGCGAAGTGATAATGGTTTAGACAGCGTCAAATACCAACCAGAATCCAGAAAACAGATCAGCATTCTACCTTTTAAGCCATGTAGCGACAACAGTTAGTGATATCACTTCAGAAGACAGTTATGAACTCTAATTGAAACGCAAAGCGACAAAGGAAGTTGAAACTGACCTTGGAATCCTGACAAACGCAGCATTCTTGCTCAAATCGGGCTATGATTTCTGGAGGAGCAGAAGGAGCAATCTCTTCCGCCGGGGGAGCACTTGGCACCGGGAGGTCACCTCTGGAAGCCTCTAGATCTGTGATTTTCTATAACGAATAACAGCTCGACTGTAATTTTTTGAGAATGGAGAGGGGAAAACCTACTGAACTAAAAAGATGTGCATTAATAGGTTGACATACTGAACAAATTCCGCCCTTTGTATGAACATCCCTTCCTAGGTTAGTCCATCGATACTGGACTTTATGACATACAGAAGTGTTTTCAAACAGCGACGCGGGTGGTTGCATATCGTGGTATCCAAAAGTGTATTCATTCTTACAGTTCATGATCATTTCCCTATCCGGTAAAGTCGTTTATTCACCAGATGTTTCAGTAAATGGTGCTTGTGAAGAACGTATGGTCCAATCAGCTTGTAACTTATCTGCGCTACCGTAGACAACCTGTTCGGTCGAACGATTTGACGCGCCTTGCTGATATCAGCTGCCGCTGATTTCACGCCAGCTCACTACATGGAAACAGTCAAGTTGTTTAAGTAATTCTTAAATATGTGGTGTCTCAAACGAGCGAGCGAGTAGCAACCCTTCTTCAGTTTGGTCGAAATCCTTGTGCGAATTGATCACGTCAGAAAAATGGTGACTCAGCTGGGACAGCGGTTGTACGACGTACGAGCGCATTATCAGAAAATCTTCCAGTAGCACAACATAGCTACAGAGTTAGTTTGTTGAGTGAAGATAGCACGGAATGAAGTTCCCGTATAGTTTTTGGCAATTTCTTTTCCAAAAGAAGCACCTCTTATGTTGCATTTCGTTGAGATATTTTAGTGTAATGGTTGGGAAACGACTTACAATGTGAGTGCAGCCTACGCACTGTTGGTTGCAAACGTGACCGACATGAAAGCCAATTCCGGTACTTAAACGAAACATACAACTCGATCTAGGTCCTGGATGATGCTCACAGATGAACTCACGGCAAGCCAGGATATCACATAAACGATGAGAACAATGTCGCATAGTTGGCCGACGACAGTTCACAATGCCGGTATCACAACATCGTTTACTTTTCTGATTGTTACACACAAATTCTGGAGTACTGTCCATCTGCAGTGTTCAGTCGGCTCAAGAACGAGTTAGTATCGATTTTCTTTCTCCGTGTGTCTAGTTGTGAGCGTCACTTACCCAGACCGGTCCGTGCGTCTCATTATCTTCGAAGTGTTCCTGTTTTCAAGCTGGTCACATGTTTCACTGAAAAAAGTGTGAAGTGGATTCGCGTCTTCCACAACACTGCTATTTACTTACACCGTAAGGTTCTCTGTACCATGTAACATGAAGCGTGTATGCGGATTTGACGTTATTAGAGTCTATACCCCTAGGCATGAGCAGTCATCACGACCAAGGCTCGGACCCTCGGCCGTGTGACTGGTAGATGGTCGGTGTTAGCACTGATCTACCGTAGACTTTATCTACAAAGGTGGGCGTAACATTTCGAAACCTCACCGCATCCGACAGTTTCACCTCACGAACCCGATCGTTCACCTCCCGGAGAATAGATTGGCGCGCACCCAACGCATAGACGCCGATCTGTAAGTGTAAACGAACAAACAGAGGAAAGGGAGCAACGAGATAAACACCGTAAGATTGTTTGTTCCAGTTGCATAAACGAAACCTTAGTTTATAACTTGGCGGAAGATGAATGCAACATTCCATAAGCATGATTCAATTTTCTGTCACTCATGGGTGATTTTGGATAGGTCCTTACATCGTGAACATAGTAACCCGTTCACTCCTGTCTCCGTTCCCTTTTGTGTATTTATGTACTAAGTAGTGCGTCAAATGTATACACGTATATGCAGGTTTTGATCAGTCCAGATATAAATAGTAATAGATGAAAACGCGACCGAATTGTACTGTATAGCGAACAAGCGCGTTTTCAGTTATCCATCGTCAGGCTAAATACGTCACATTTACACAACAGGTTTTACAGGGGAATCATGGCGATTGTCACAAACCTTCTGAAGATCGTCGTCCGTCATAGTTACGAGAGTAGAGTAGGTGATGCGATGATACTGGAAGTTTGTCATAAAGTCCCCAGCACCAGCGCACTTCAAAATGGCAAGAACAGCCGGATCGAGCTTGTGCATAGGGAATGGAAGGAATTAACAGAAATGCAGAATAACAACATACGCTCACGAGCCTGCGATGATAACAGTTTAGATAAAACCATTCGGATCTTCGAAACGCTAAACTGTGTATGGGAATATTCAGCTCATAGAATAAATGACAAAAGGGTTCTATACATCTTTAAACAGTTGTCACACTGTTACTGCGACAAAACCGTACACTTTGAAGTGTTCAATCAGAAAACAGCCATGGTTCAACTTAACTGATATCCTTGTAGTAATGTCAAGGAGGTTCACAGAAAGGCGAGAACAACAGCAACCATGAATACATACAGCCTTAGTCTTCTGTTTTCATTTACTTTACTTGTCTGTACAAATATAAGCGCCAGGATGCTGTAAAGTTGACCAGACATAAGGGACGTGTCAGAAATTAATTTCCAACTTTGTTGTCTTTCCCAATTATGATCGAGGGCTTGGTCTTCCTTTTATGGTTGTAAGACAGGTGATCATCAACGTTAACCGACAATGCATTGTTGGCATTAATACTGATGACAGAGGCGACAAGCAAGTAGGTACACTTCAGCTTCATGAAGGATGACTGGACACTGAAAAAAGACGACCTACACGTCCTTTGGTGTGATGGAAACCTTTCGTTTTTTTTTAAATTCGAAGCTGAATGTGCGAAGAAATAATCGATGGAGACCTAACTAGTTGTTAAGTTGCCCACCGTAATGGTGTACAAGGTGTGGACATGGCACGCTGCTTTTTTGGTCATTTTAGGTGTGATGCAGTCTTCAATGACACAATTAACCTCTATTCGTAAGCATTACAGACCAAGCCGTCAAATGTAGCTTAACTCCAAGAAGTTTTGGTTTAGCAAATCGTCTCATTGGTTGCCACATGGTTCAGACACGAGGGAGGCAAGTATGCTATTGGTCATAATTACGATCAAATCCTTGCGCCAAAGTGGTCTGTTAACGATAAGCTATGTAAGTAGTCCACATTTATCCCGTTTGATAATAGGAATAAGGAGGAAAAGAAATACCTAAGACAAACACCCATCACAATCATTAGAAAGGCAGGAAAGTCGAGGTTACGGAACAGTATAGTATATTGGCCTGTCCACACGGTTAAGAAGCCGTATTCCAAGAAACACTGCTATTGGTTCCTACAAACATTTCACTTACACGCTTCGGCAATCAGACCCACTCCCGATTTCAGTGCAAAAAAATTATTCAGCAATTTGAAAAAAGTTAGTAACAGAATATAGGATGTCCATACAATGAGGTTTCTATCGCTTCTCATCAGTTACTACGGAGAAAACGATATAAGCTGTTTATAGTGAGCTCACAACAACAAAAAGGGAAAACAGCAATTGTGACGGTGGCAAATCAATTACGATATGGATGCAGTTGTATGATGCCATGGCAACCTACATTTTATTAGTTTTTATTTCATATTTAAGTAGGCCTTAATTGCACGTCCACCTGAGAACTCGCTGATATCTGCCACTTAAACTTTTACTAGCTCCGTTACCCACATTTTGAACTTCTAACGTGTAATCTCAGATCCAGCATTTTTCAGTCCTATGCAAAAAATTGGATAGTAATGCGGTACCATCATGCCACTGTCCTCATGTAGCCCAAAATGCTAAATCAGTCTTTTTGCAAAGCTCGCTCGGTATAGATAGACTGTATCATTTTGGTGAGAACTGAGTGAAGGTTCCTTGCCTAGTGTCCTTCTCAACAGGGTACATTCACATGAAAACCAAACGGATTCCCAGGAAGCAGAAGCACTGGATAATGTAACAATCATGCTTTTAGTGATATGCGACTTATTTAAACGAGTACATCCTCTTGTGGACATAACGCAAATGACCTGAAACAATAGTTTTACAGTTCCCAATAGCGCTAACATTTAAAACAATCTTTGCGCATGCAGGGAATAGAAACCAGAAAGTGAATTACATCCAGCTGTAAAATTCGTAGGTCAGTATTGAGGCTGATATACAGTAGATGCTAGTTTCCTCCCCGTGTATAAATGGCTGATTCAGTTTCACTTGTTTCTGCTACCATCTTCCCGCAAGAATACTGAAAGTCAACCACTTTTATGAACACTTTTAGTTTGTTGCACGAAGTTGGAAAGCGTCTCGATCTTCCGTTTTCCATCACCAACGTGGTCGAAACACAAGGGGAAACGAGTTCTAAACACTTACATCGTTACAATTTTGATGTTATTGCGTAGACTAGGTCGTATATGGGTAAGCTGACTAAAACTGGACAAAAGCAGTCAAGGTGACTGAACTCATGATCTAGCTACGGGTTCACGCCAATATGACTTAGGATCAGCAATAAAATCTGACGTCACGTTCAACATACCTCACAATTCAGACTACAAGGTTTTTTGTCCAGTAACCGTTGATATTGTATGAGCCAATAGTCTGATTGATCAGCCAGACGTCGTTCATCCATTTCCCTCTTGAATCAAAGAATGAAGTCATGGATAAGAACACAGTGAGTATAAGGTAGTTACAAACAAAGTGACAACCATGAAAAACAAGTAACATCTGCATTAAAAAAAGATAGACTGTCTGAATTTGAGCCAGCTGAAGAAATTGTACGCATACATGTGATGGTCGCCTTCCAACGGTAGTTATCCTCATGGTAAATATCCCTATAAAGGGTACGTTTTTCATTTCGTGGAAATCACCGTTTCCTCTTCCTACAAATGGCATTCAGCTTACCTCTGTGAGCATAACCGATCATACTGTTTTCAAACCCAGAGTCACTTGAGAAACATGGATCGGACTGCACGTCCTAGTGCGAGGCGTAAAACCATTTGAATGAATGCAACACCCCGCTGATATACAGTCATGTGTGTGGACCCCCAATGTATGTTTGCACACAATGTCAGATACCTCTGATGTTAAACATTGTATTCGTCCCTATCACACTGACTGTGAATGATCAATTCTGTCCTGTTACTGATCTACTTACATCTCCACGGTGTCTCCTGTGCTGTCGTTGTCATTCAGGCTATCGAAGTAAGGTATCCAGGAACCGAAGGATGTCTATCTGCAGTAGTAGATAACGGATGCTGGAGCAAAAACTCTGGGTCAAACGGCAAAATAACTGAAGGACCAATATGATCAACTGAATACTCCCTTAATGTTTAAAAATAGCTTGTTTTGAGATTGGATATGAAAACGTATGGATGTACAAGACCAATGAAAAAGGAAATGTGTAACTAAAGAAAAATATTACATTTACGTCCAACATTTGGACAGGAAAATGTATAAATGGTCCTATCTGCTAGAAAGCAAAAGCATTCCGTTTACAATAAACTGCTGCAAGAAGAGGGAGCGGGACTGGTGGAGAATTTCCGGGTGGAGCAGCTCCGTGCCAGCAACAATTGACCGTATTTCCTTCGCAATTGGTTACGTTCACTTTTGACCGTTACTTTAAGTCCACTTTGTTAAGATCTTCAGTAATTCCATAATTACATACTATTTTAACCAGACTGCACTGTCTCCCACACCATACGACTTTCGACACCCTAGTTGCGCAGTCGGACACGAAATAACCTAACCATTGGCGACAAATGGGAAATCCAATTTCTCCAAGCTACTTACGAGGGATAGGTAGTAGGAAATTTCGTTGTCAAGTAATAGCTCTTAGAGCCTTCTTCATAGGAGACACTACAGCACAGTCGACATCCATCGTAATCACCAAGAATGTGTACTGTAAGGAGGAAACAAGATAAACTTAACAACAAGGCGTTTGCCGCCACGCAATATGCCACACCGCAAATGACCTGCGTGCTGATAAGCTATCCAAACTTAGGCAACGGTGGGTGAGGTGCTCGAATCTACAGGCATATGCGTGAAGAACTAAAGAGCATCAACCAGTATGAGCTGAAGAGACAAGGGAGAATTATTCACGAGTGCCACCGTAAGTCACCTGTTTGACAGTAATCACCATGTCCACGATAACAGATCAACTCTGCACAGAGTTCCGCGGAACCGAGCAAAATTCATCGACTAGCGAACGCTGGCCACTGCCAAGGCCATCGCTATTCGGTCACATAACCCTACGTGGGCGGAAGTTCGTTCGATGGTTCCAGCTGCCTTGAGCGTTAACTAACACATCCGATCAGTCCGCAAGCAGCTAAAATCTCAATCGCTTTCGAAAAGGTTGAGTGTGGTTGTTAATTTGAGCCAATATCGAGCTCTGTATGTGACCGTTTTTATCGCGACAGTTTACAATTGCAAGAGCCTCATTAAGTCCCAAAGAAAACACATGGGTTCATGTTGTCAGTACTTTGTTGAGTACATGTTAATTCCGTTCAGCAGTTGTCATGCGTCACGGTGCACATATTTAGATTGTATTACAGCAAGCAACTAGAACAAAAAAAGTTTGCCTTCCTCCTTGTTCTGATGCAGGAAAACTTGTTCAGGAGAAAAGTGGATAACCAACTAGAACGAATAAGGGAAAAACGGGAGATTATAATTGATGGTGTTGAATGTAAACGCTTTCTACAAAGAGGCATATCGTTCCAAGAACCTTATAAGAATACAACGCATTCGACTAAATGGCTCGTGTGGAAATAAAAATCACATATTGAACCGTTTTGATCTCAGCAGACTCTACCTACCAGACGATTTTGCAGCTCTGATTGCCGCAGCTGTTGTTCCTTGTTCAATTGTGTCAGTAACTTGACCAATTCAGAACGTCTTTCAGCTAAACAATGTTGATTCACTACGGCATGTCGAGCCCTTCGTTCTTGTTCGGCCGCTGTCAGACGGCAAAGTTCCTGTTCAATCAACGCAATATCTCGCCGAAGTCGTTGACCTTGTGCGTCTTGCTGAGCTTGAAGTTTTGCAAACGCTTCTTTCTGAGCATCTTCCTAGGAAGAGAAGGTATTCCGCAAATAAGGCCGATGAAATCTGTAGAGTTTTACAAATCAAACCAACCATATTTTCCATAAACAAACAATGCAACGAAGAGGGAGGTCCAACAGACAAATTCAAACTGATGGAATCATCTCCGAGGCACACAGAAGGATAAGGTTAACATAAGCTTGGAGAAAAACATATTTTCTTTGCCTAATTGTAAGCTAATCATAGACATGAGATCACCTCTGCCTTTTCTAAACGTTCGTTCCACTAATCAGACCTCCGAAAGGTTAGCTTGTTACCTTCGCTGTTTTGTCCACATGCTGGTACTTACTAATGGCTGGTGTGAAGAATGTCAAAAATAAACAAAGATTACTTCCAGAGACGTCCTACTTGATTGCACACGACGCGAGTGTTGTCCCAAGCATTCGATAAAATAAAATACCGAGTTCGCGCGTGCCAAACATGGGTGCTTGCTGCTGGATAGCACGTTCAATTGAAGTGCGCTAAAAGTGACAAGTTTTTCCAGAGCGTGTGCACAGCTGAGACCAGCTCAGCTCTCACTAAAAGACCGTGTTTCCCTTACTCAGATGTTTCGAGTAGGTAGCAAGAAGTCCTGTAAACAGGTGACAGTTTTTGAATCAAAAATAAGAAGTGAATTGAACTATACCGCAATCACCACAATATATGCGAGCAAAGATGAGGGGAACAGGATTTATTTATTGTAAGGTTAACAACTATGTCATTTTGCCGCCTCAAAAATTTGCCTACAGTATGATTAAGTCATAAACACCAGACGACAGTAATCACTGAGCTAATCCGTTCAGTCGGCATTTTTCTCAAAGCGTTCCCTTCAACGAACGGATCGCGAACAGCTAGGTTATCCATTAAATAAATACGTAAAGACAAAGTTCTAGTCCTGACAAATGGTCCGGAGGCCATCGTGACAGGAAATCAACCAAAATCCCCGTCTGTTCATTACTAACTGAAATACACAGTGCGTGTCTTCGCACGAATCCATTAAATGGGGTTTAGCCAACCGATCGATCTTCTTATTAGGGAGAGTAAGTGGACAAACAATACTGTATCAAAAGAAAGGCCCTTGATGAGAGCAAGGGACAAAGACGCATGCGGGCCACACTGAGAACTGAATGAGCGAAACCGTAGCAACCCGACATTTTACAGGTGTCGATGGTGATACCATATCGAAACAGCTGCAATACAAAATAGGCCGATACACAACAAACACGAGTGTAGTAGAGCATTACTAACTGCTACGTCACTTTACTTTGAACGTCAGAAAAAAACAGACCTCGTTTTCGTAGCTAATTAGTATTGCTTGAACAGTAGGAGGGTATACAGAACGGCAATTAAGGGGGCCACAGTGGTCCTTAAGGTGAAGTGTAGATAGTGAACGCAATGCTTACTTTCATCGCGATTTCTGTGGTAAGCTGTCGCTGTTTTTCAGAACGGTCGGTAAGGGCTTGCTCCAAGCTACGTGCGGTCGAAAAGTCCTCCTTGGTCAATGCATTTTGTTTAGTCATTTGACGCTGAGCCCAATGGTCCTGATAGGCCTCATCAGTGACCAATAACATGTTTTGCATAGAGGCTACAACACATGAAACGTCCTTTATATAAAACAAAATTTCATACGTTCATGTACGAATAACAGACTCATTATGGTATCCGAACAGATTAATATGGCGTCGTGACAAGTAAATCGACCATCGGACCTAACATACAGGGTGTGAGCTCAAATCACTTAGAATACTAGGTTATGTACGAATAATCTGACGGAACAAAAAACACCACGATGGAATATCATCATCATAGACAGCAATATATCGGTGGTTTACACTGGTGCCTAACTGCCACACAACCACGAAGGAAAAAAACGAGACTGGACCTTGACGCGGTGTGGCGGCTTGCGCATCTCGATGACCTATTGGACTAAACTGGGCGGTGTGGCCACCACATCGACAGAGTCACTCATACCAAACGAACCAGTCTCTTGGTCTTCCAGGTTGGAGGTTGGAAGATTGGCATCTTTTTCCGGAAAACGTACCAGTTCTGGTACACTGCCACCCACCCGCTGCCTTGCGGTATAGGCTTTTTAGCCAAAGGCTTTGGTTGTGAACCCTAATCGTTCTCCGGTTTAGGTCTGGGCGCTCTGGCAGTATCTCAGCCCACACACACAACCATGAATAATGGTATATCCAGTGGAAACTCAACTTGATGTGCGCGATCGAAACATGCGGAAAACCCTGCAAACAACTTTCGCAACCTGTACGTGTCTTGTAATTGACAGGATGTCCTTCAGAACAAGCAAGCCTATAAACAATTTTTTAAACACCATAGTGCAAAACGTGAACACCATACCTAGGATTTCTTGGCGCCGCAGTTCGAAAGATTCATCTGGTTTATCTAACAATTTCAAACAGTCTAAATCCTCTGCTCGCTCTCGGCGTCTGCTGGAGTCCGTACGTGATAGCAGTTGACGTATCAGATCATCAGCGCTGTCCTCGGCGGTTAGTAAGGATGAAACCAAATCACCGCGCTCTTTGTCTCGCTTGCGTTGCACTGCCATAAGCTCGGCTTGCATATAGGCTTGTTCCTGAATGTGTATAACGCACACGAGTGAGGTTTCGTAAGGAAGCAGAGTAGTGAAGAATAATACAGCGATCAGCTGATGGAAAACAAAGTGTGTATAGGTGTGTGTGTGTGCGGTTTAACCCTATAGAGGAAACCAATAAAAACAAAAACCAACATACTGTAATTTTTTGTAGTACAGCATATTACATTATCTCTCTCCTGAATCACGTCCAGCTAGTCTCCATCAGTCGCATTCCGTCGTTGACGCAAATACTCGTGTAGGTGCATTTGGATGAAGAAGACAGATTGACAACTATATGCTCGCAGAGTTCAAAGGGTCAGGAAGTAACAAAGTCCCGCAGTTTCTACTACGGCCAAGGGACGACACTCAGCTTCATTCAAAACGAAGCTTAAACCCAACACATTTTTAAAGCACACAAGAACATTCCCGTGAAGTTTTCAAATAATCCGAATGCACTCCAAAGCTTGCCGAGACTGATTTTTAAACAGCAAAACCCTCCGCTGCGTGCCAAAAAAAGACTGTGACTATTTTGTCAGGTCACTTTCATGATTAGTTCGTTCTGATTGTACCTATCCCCATATGTTCCGCCTCGTGTGATGGCTCAACTTTTTAATTCATAATTTCTGTCCAATACAGCACAGTCTGGATACTCAGAAGTACAGTAAAGTTTCACATGCGTCGCCCCTTCGTATGTCCCAGTTTCCAAAACAAACCATAACATTCATTCGTTCCAAGCCCACCAGACGGAATGACAATGCATTTCTAACCATCAAATGTAACATCTTTGAAATGCTCCAGATTTTCAAATGTACTTATTATTATGATTAAAACACCCACACAGTGCTTGTGCTATTGTGATTGCGAAATGTCGAACCTTTCTCGGAGCGATCGGACTTGGTGACCTCGTAACACTGGTTAGCGCATTCAAATTGGTGGTTACAAACATGTACTATGGTGTTTATTTATCCGTTGTGGTGAGTACCTGATTATGCAGTTAGGGTGCCCAAGATAACCGGGGATGAACATTCGGATAAACAGACTGCCGATGAGAGTGGAAAAGAAATTTAGCGCCGAAAGTACACGTATGCAGTAGGAAATCTCGCAGCTCACAAAAAAAAGACACTATTAACTAATTACGATATAGATACCGTTTACTGGAAAGTGGTCTGGAATTTGGTTGGTAGAAACTGAACACAATTCATAGCTGACCGCAACTTTTGTATTCAGACAGTCTTACCAACCAGTTCCTCAAGGTACGTTCCCATAGGAGCTCGCCAATAGTGCATATGCTTGACACAACAGACACTTCAACTCCGATTCAGGGTCACAAGAAGCAATCAAGCTGGGCTACTTAATAATCCCTAAGTAACTCAGAAAGTTTACTGAATTCTGTAACTTTGGCTTGATTGAGAGTTCTTACTTGTGGGGACGTCGACCGTAATTAACAGGACAATCATTACACCTCCTTTAAAGCGATCGAGCAGCTTAAGCGTTACTCACAAGCGAATACTGTCGAAAATTTACAAGCGAAAATTCGGTTGTGTTTAAATGACGCCAACGCGGCTGCTTTGTGAGAACATGGGTTGAAGTTCAAGTGTCCGTCGATGCATCGATGTACACTAGATGAATTCAAACAAAAAGAAAACTTGAGTCTGCCGGTATTTTTCAGCAGAGGAGGATGGCTGAAAGGTCTACAGGAACTGCAATCAAATGTGAGCTAGGTTCAATTTATACGACGATACGTTCAAGCTCTTCGGCAGATTAAAAAACGACCTGCCGGGTCGATGGTCTTTGACCAGCCACATGGGTAGGGGAGGATGACAAGAGATATGAAAGCAAATAACCATCCAAAGTCAGTGTCTCGTTGACAAACTGCCACACTGAGTAACGAAATGGTGTCGACACGAGTCCAGTGATGATGAGCTTCTACTTGTGGAGATGCGTAGTCGAAAATCGGCAAGCCTAAACGTTCCACGTAGAAAATGAGGTTCAAAACCGTCTCTCGTTATCACCCGTTCATTATGTCGACTATTAAAAGCTTCTTGTCCTGGACAGAACTAGAATCACTATTCCTAAGGGCATAGCACCACGTGTAAGTAACTGAACTTCACTATTTGCAAACAAATCGGTTAGCAACTTCATTTTATTGCATTGCCTGGAACAATGTTGCGTCTGTCGTTCGTTTGTACCACAGAAATAGCCGTAAAATACGAAACCAAGTGTGTGAACAGCAATCACACTCCCCGAATGTAAATGGCTTTTACAATGAAGCGAGTTCAATCAAACAGATGCACTCTTCAACTACAGTCATGTAAAATAAATACGGTTGTAGTTAGATATTACTGTGAACATGTTGCGCAACGAGTGCTTTGTGTTTCTGTGTGGTTAACTTCTCATTACGGATGACAGTCGAATCTGTTTACGAGTCGAAGTGCAATTCGGGTGAAAAGATTAATAGCCACAGAAGGTTACATTAATGGTAAAAGAAGTTTAGACATGCATATTGAAAATACACAGTTCACAGTTTGAATCACGAGCAAAAGTAGGTTAATTTCCGCGACTGATTCCTGGGTACATTACTAGGTCTCGAGAGTGTGTTGTTTGCTGTTACGGTGTAATCAATATTTTTCTTACATATCTGATAGTCCAACTCCGAGCAACCTATTGCACTCCTGTGAAAGCAGTAAATACTTCCGTAGTTAGGTACACAAGGCGTTGGTCCGCTCAATAAGGTTTCAAGTTATGTACCTTGAAGCGGCTTGCATACATGTGATGGGATAGGGATGCACGTTCTTTATATGAGCCGAATGAACTTTTGTATCCATAAGGGTTCGTTTGAATCAGGACATAGAAATGAAATTTAATGATCAGTTGACGTTCTTTCACAAATAGACACCATAAAAGTGATCCAGTCTCTTTCGCCTAACTAGATGCATGGGAAGGTTACGGATTGGAGGATGTCCAAAATGCCCACATAGACCTGATTATGTATGCTTATGATAGCCCAAACGTCGAAGCTACCATTTGTTGTGTGAACCGCCAATTCAACAAACTTCGTTCATAATGCGCACAAATCAGCTGATTGGTTACGGGTCCGGCAGCGTTCCTATTAGGTGGTGAATACAATCCACAGTTTCCTTAAGTTGAATAAAGCAAAATAAACAAGAAAATGCTCAAACACAAAATATAACAAACTTGACATACCTTAGCCAATTGACTCAGGACCTTCTGTCTGGAATGAGTAGCCTTATTTGCGAGTTCCAACTGAGCCTGGAAGGACTCTTGCAGCTGACGCTCCAATTCCGACGACGGAAGACGTTGGTCGCCAAATTTTTGAGTGACGAGTGACTGAGAGTACGACAGAACATATACAAATATAGATTACATTGCAGTACATTGCTCACATGATCTAATTACGTCCAGTCGACAATTAGTCGTTTTTGAGACCAGTTGTTTAAGATGAGTTGACGGCTATGCCGTGTAAGTGTTCCATGGATGTTGTGGTCTTCAATTTCCATTCAAATCTCAAAAGAAACCGTCTTTTACCTAGCTTTTTGCCTCAACACAAACGCTGATGTAACGAGTTCGGATTGGCGGAAGGCTGATGTTACTGATAGGAATCCTAAAGTATCCTTTGCAAAAAACGTTCGACATAGCAGAAAATTCAGAAGTGATTTGGAAAATGCCGAACTGGAGATAAGTGCTTAAAATTGCCTCCGCGGACAGCCTAAGTATGAATTTAACGACAAACAGTCAAGAACTACTGCTGGCTCCGAATATGCCGTTGTGCGTGTCCGTTTTGTTTTATCATTTGCTCAGAGGACATACACTCGTAAATGCACGATAATTAACTGGCATTTGAGCGAGGAAAGTACAAAGAATGCTTATCAGAAAGGATTGGTGAACAAGCTGTCCAGTTCGAGTTAGGCGAGAGATCCCAACGAACATTAAGAACAAATCGCTGCGAAGAGATATGCTCCGAAGGATCTGTGCAGTTGCAACAGAACTGGATTGCTACCACGTCCATAAGATTCCACTTGGTTCTGAATATGATGACGACCGTCGAGAACTTAAACGCAAGCTGACCAAAAGTTTGTACAAAGACCATGAGCACCACTTGGTCGAACAGTCGAAAGGGATGGAAAGAGCCTTTTCACTTGGGAATGACAGAAAGCATGTTTTCGCTGATCCGTGGTTGTACTGGCAGTCGAGTCAATTTAAGTGAGATCATATGCGAAAAAGACGGTTCACTTATCATCAGCCAACCGCGCCGACCCGACAGGTGGTCTGAATATTTTGAACAGTTCAGTTGACCTCAACCACACCATGCAGACGACGGGACCCGAATGGTCAGTTACTGCGTTCCGGAAGTTATTGAAGTGTAAAAAGGGTGCTTGACCAGATCCCCTCTCTCTTTGTCTTTTCAAGGATGGTGGGGAGAGGTTGATATCGGAACTGACAAAACTCCTCCAGACGATCTGGGAGACTGAAGAGGTACCTCGTGATTAGGGCCTACCAACAGTAATCCACGTTTCCAAAAACGAGACCCAAAGTCTACGTGACAACCACAGAGGCATCAGTTTGGTGTCAATTGCGTCCAAGTTACTCACTGGACTCATTTTACGTCGGCCCATTAAGCTCAGAAAAAGTCAGATACGCGAAGAACAGACAGGATTCCGATCCGGTCGGGGTGCATTGATCATATTTTTACCTTGCGACGGATCTTGGAACATCGGCACTCTTATGGGCAGCCGACAATCGTGGTGTTTTTGGACCTGAAGGCTGCTTTCGATTCCGTTGCGCGTAACGTTCTCTAGAGTCTCCTTCGCAAGGGAGTACTAGAGAAATACGTGAATCTGTTGAAATCACTGTATGTTCACTGTGCAAGTAGGGTGAGAGTTTATGGACAACTGTCTCGGGTGTTAATCACTTCTACTTGTGTTCGTCAAGGGTGTCCGATTTCTCCCTTCTTGTACAATTTTGTCATGGAATCCAGTGGGCTTGGTGTTGAGCCTTTTCCTGGCACTAGACTGACCGATCTGGAGTACGCGGACGACATTGTCTTACTTAGCTCCTTTGCCGAAGACATGCAAACCATGAGTGAGTGACCGGACTGGTTTGTATGGAATGCGCTTCGCATCCTCAAATTGTAAAATGTTGCTTCAATACTAGAGCATTTCCACTCCTACTTTCCTCATTGCAGGTAGTCCGCTTGAGACTGTGGACAGTTTCACATACTTGGATAGCACTATCACCCCTGCAAAAAAATATCCATGAGGGATTTCAAAAGTGCTCTAGTAATAGATGTTCCTTGTGTTCGGGGTATAGGTCTAATAAGTAAATAAACCTTAGTTCTGAACGATCTGACTGAATGAACACACAATCCGCGAACCTCTTCAAAATATCATAGTTTATGAGTGCACGATTACGCTGAACATAAAAAAACAAGTGTGCCTGTAGGAAATACAGAAACAGCAATTGAGCTTATGCTCAGATAACAAACTTATCTCCACTTCTGCTCTTTCATGTACGAGAAGAAGTGGTCCAACGTTATCCCCATCAGTTGTAGTTTTCAAAAAATATGATGAATAATATTGGATTTCTTTCTTACACGAGCTTTCTCCAAGGTCAAAGAGATAATACCAACTGTGTTTGCAGGCAGAACATCTCCTATGATACCATTTTTCTACTGGAATTGAAAAGCCATCCACAGTTTACGGAAGATATAAACTGTTTCAAAACACAATTAGTTCAGTGTTTTGTTTTACTAATGTGACGCATAAGATACTGGCACATGCCTAACACGGGACCCTAAAAGCGAGCGATACATCCAAGATCAAGCAAGCAAAAAGCGTCTAACGGCAGTGTCGATTCCTCAATGCACCTATTCTTCTCTTTGGATGGCGGTAAACACCTGCGCGTATTATTGATTCCAAAACAATAAACATTTCTCGAACATATTTACCGCTAGTGCTACGCTAGCTCTTCTTCCAAGATAAGAAGGCGTATCGACCTTTTATCGGTCACTGTTCACGAGAATGGAACCTGAAATGAAACCCTTGCTCGTTCAACCAATTCACATGTTTCGTAACTAACTGTAAACATGGAAACAAAGATCCGCAGAGCAAAAATCGTGAATTAAGGGAACAAACAAACGGATTTGATTGAAAATATGGGGAGAACAGATAAGTGGAAATTATGAAACATGAAGACGAAACAAATTAGTAAATGAAATGTGTTCTTCACAGACGGCAACTCGACAGGCTGGGCCGAAGTTCTATACCCTGCTGTATTAAGAGGCTATTTCATCAATGCCATAAGGCCACAACAGAGACTGTTTAGTTCTGGTGAAAAATGTTCTGTGGTAAGGGAATCCTTGTAGAAGGAGCACTGTGGTAATAGTGGTTAAACTAATAATGTGGTGTAAATGCGATAAGAACAGAGCAGAAAACAGTCACTGTTTTTCGAACGAACAATGGAGCAGCATATGATCTATCACGCTGAACACGTGAAAAATTCGCAGTCGGATGCAACTCAACAGGATCAATCAAAATCGATGAACGTGCAATGACACCGCAAAGTACTATATGCTTAGAATACAAACGAGATTCCGTAGCAAACAGTGGAACCAATCGAAGTGGTGCTGAAAACAAAATGGAGCGAGAGAACAATATCAAAACGACGGAAATGCATTAGTACACATTTGTCTGTGTCAAATTGTAAACAGACTACACAAAATAACGAATATGCAGAAAACAGCACAAAGAACTCACATCTGTACAGGAAGGAAGCAACTTTTGATCCGATAGGACAGAAGGGGGTGCGTCCAGATGGTCACCATTTTCACCACCAATGGGGGATTCTTTGTCTATCGGAGTAAAGTAATATTATACACACTTATTATACATTCATTTGTTTGATGACGGATCCTAGTGTGGATTTGAAACGTCACTGCAAGTCGTTCATTAGTCAGTGTGTACCTCTTTTAAATACATTATATATATACACACACCACAACCGATAAGACACAGTGAGGTTAGATATCACGAAGAGTTAAACCTAGAACATAAGAACAAGATACGTAGTTACATAATAGCAAAAGGCCCTACAAAATCGTTTATTACTCTGACTATGTCCTATTTCTGAGGGTGTGACTAACCATAGATAAATATTGTTTTTTAACCCCCGAATAGAACGCTGCTGAGCTAAAATCTGAAGTGTACGTACTCAGTTTCCGAAAGTAGTACGTATGCATGCCACTCTCCCGCTGCCTCCTGAAGGTTACTTGAATGTAGTAAGTGCGAAAACAAAACACGGACCCAGTCTGTTACAATGTTACTTGTGGGCTCGTAACATCTTGTACGCTAGCCTGTAGAGCTATACAAACAATATACAGCACCTGTTCTCTAAGGAGGAATCTTACAAGGAAAACACATAATGGTCTTTCTTGAAAAATAACGCTTTAAGAGGAGAGACGATATCCAAAGTATGTTCCACTTTTACAACATTCTCGGCTGACGTTTCCGACCTCAACAAAAAAGTAGAATGTAACAACACACATACGAAGTATATGTAATAGGATACCTCTTTTACCACGTCCGTGAGAAATGCACAAAGTTTATATTATAAATCAGACACTCTGGGCAAACTGTAAACATTCAGATGTACTGTAGGTTGACACTTGACTTCAGTGAATGTCAGAACTTGTTCGGCAGTAAGCGAGGTCACCTCTTTTTCTTCTGCTGGTCGGCAAACGTGGCTCAGATGTTCAACAACAGAACTCTGATAACAGAGTAAATTTTACATGCGTCGTTCCCGTCGAATGATCTCATCAGGCAGTATAGGCATGTACACCAAATGAAGAACCGGCACTTAGTGTTGGGTACTCAGTTAGTACATTCATGATCCAAACCATTGACAAAGGAGCTAAACTTACAGCGTAGAATACAGCTAGCCGTTCAGTTCGTGGTGCGCACAGGGGGCACCGGTGTAACGAAACAATTTTTCTCTACAAACGGTGACTTGGCTCAGGTAAACCACTCAGTGCAAACGGAACGTGAGGGATGGTTTTCTATGTCCGTCCAGTATGTTCTGAAGAGTTAGGATTCACAACGGAAGCCCAGCTCCTTCAGTTAGGAGAGATATTTGATAACGGTCCCCTCTGGAGTGGTATACGTACGGACAGAAAAATGTTTTGAGACGTAGTAAAATCCTGATTCCAGGATGGTGTAGGTAAAACGTTAGGTTGACCGGATGTTTTCATTGCACTTTCGTGCGGGGTAAAAACTGTCTAGAGCTCCGATGTTTGCAAATGAGCTCTGAAGGGCGTATATGAAAAATATGAAAAATATAATGAGCCCCTATGAAACAAGGACACATACTGAAGTGATACAGTTCCAGTCCAGACACTTTCAGGTAAAACACAAGCATGTAATAGTTACAACAGCGAGGTGGATTGTGCGGAAATCTTTTAGATCAATGTTCAACTAGCATTATGATGAATGCAACTTTTACGGATTAGTACCATACAAAAGTCATGCAATACAGTGCCATAGCCTATTTTCGAAAGTCTGACTCACCTCCACCAAGGAAGCTTAGTATTGCAGTGATTCCCTTTTCGCAAACAGCTGGAAGTAGACAAAAAATGTAATTAACAGACATGAAGACACAAATATCAAGCTCATTACAACACACCGAATAATAATGAAGTAAACATGGAAGGGGACACTCGACAAATAGTGGCTGAATGGAAGCATACAACCATTAAGTTGTAAAACATCATACGGAGAAATTTCCATGATCAAGTAACAACTGACAGTTAAAGCAACTTAAAAAGGTTGACAAATATCCTCCAGCTTGAACGTGAAAACAGTTTAAATTAAGGGTTCTACACTGAATGGAGACCATATGCTCGTTAGCAAGCCGTAATATTGGGAACTTCAGGAAGCGATCTGTCATTTTAAATCAGTAAGACAGAGAAATCGACTGTAGTGTTTACATACAGAACGAACCTTGAGAAAGAAGTCATCTCTCCTAAACTCTACGGGAAAAGCACAACGTTTTTACTGGCACAGCCAAAGCCTTCAAGCGAAGTTACTGTGAATCTGATTACACGAAGTGGTGCATCCTAAAATCGATACTCGACGGCATTCCAAACAGACAAAACTATTTTCCATAGCTGACGTTCTACATAGTTCTAATCTGTTCCTGTTGTTTACCAATGACACTACTCCTTTCGGCCCAATACACACCTTCTTGTTGATGATACACTGAATGCCCTCAACACTTACATTGACAAATTGTCTGCAACAACTTATCAACTCGCACATCGGCCAGCATCACAATAAATAACAACTTGGCACTAATGTTAGCTTGCGGTTCTCGGAATAGAGTAGTTATTAATCCACAAGATTCCTCTTGGTTCCTAGACTTCTATTTCATCTGTCTGACTAGCTTGCGGTCCCAATTGTAACCAGAATGTAACAGACCTTATTCTAATGCGTCCAACCTCTCCTGAATCGACACTAAAAAACGTTTACGCTAACCGCTCGTCTCAAAACATCATCTTTTTCAAGTCCCACATCTAATTACCTTCGCTCTAAGAATTCCAAATGTGCCCTATTTTTGAATGTGTTGGTACGTTATCGTGCTGATATTCACTCTTTTTCTCTCTTCTGTGAATAGAATAAGTAATTTCATTAAATTGGTGGCTTTTCATCTTTTCTATCAACGTCATTACACCTATGATTGATAGTAATGCACAACTATCATGCAATCGAAAAGTCATAGGTTAAGAGTTGAAAGAGGAAGAAGTGATGGGATTCAACTTCAAAAACAACAATCCACAAACTCAAACACCTGAGACCAAAATTGCCGGAAGCTTTGTTGTATCTTTACTGAAAGGATGGTGTTCACTAACGTACGACGAAAAGAGCCTCAATCACAATCGGTTGCTAATTTCTGACACAAAACCGTGTCGACTCAACTAATTGTGAATTTTAACGGTCTGCAGCTTCTGCTTGGGAAGTGGATTACAGTCCCGTATGGTGTCACGACCACCAAATGAATAGAGTTCGAGTTAGCATGCGTATGCACACGGTACGGATTCCATCAATGTCCAAATCACAAGCAGTGTGCGTATGTACCTTACCGCTGATCTCAGCGACTGATCAAGACTTTCGTCACCGCAGCATCTAAACTTGTACCGGACACCAACAGCGGTAAGACATCCTCATATTTTCAGCCGTCTCCAGGCCGAGATGTCACGCATACATCCGAAGTCTACATCAATAGGGACAGTGTGGATGGTTGTCTAGATTTCTACTACTTGGACAGCAATCCGTCAACGGATCGACCAGTAAACTGAGAGCTTTGAGCTCGCGTTGCCGAAGCCAGTGCGTCTTCAAAGGCAGCATGAAGGTGAAAATAAAACAGCCTACCCACAAGCCTATGATACTTACCATACTGCTGTGCGGTAATAAGACTTGAACACCATATCAGAGGAATGTACTATATCCGAGCCGTTTTCATCTGCTATATCTAAGGCACATCCTGGAAATCAGGCGGTCGGTCAAGGTCTCGAAGACTGGGGTAGCCTACCAAACAGAAACAATAGCGAATGAACCCACGATCACACCGAAACAGCTTTGATGGCTGAGAAACATAAACCAGATGAATGACGAACGGATCTCGGAGCAGGAGTTACACGAGCAGCCTATATCAGGAGAACGAAACCCTGGCGAACAGATGCTGCAGTAGCCGGATGTTATCCAAAAAAGTCTTTCGCGTTGTAATGTCGATCCTGGATCATAGAAGGACTCAGCCGCGAGCCGGACTACTCAAAGGAATGCGATCCGGACGGAGGGACATAAAGCCAGAGTGAATGCTACACGGTTGTGAAGTCAGACGTGCGGTTCAGAGTGTAAATATGGAATCCATAGGTCTTGGTGACTTGATGAGGTAGCGCTGCGATGAATGCGGCTGCGAATGCGCTGGCCATCTCGGATTGATAGGCCAAGATCCTCACAGCGAACCGACAACGAAGCAATGGCAAATGCGCTAGGTGAAAGTAAGTCCCAAGGCCTGAATCAATTTTGTAAACAAAGCACTGGGTTGCATAAACTGACTGCGATCGACTTGGCCGTTGCCAAAATCCACTGTTTGGTCGACTTTAGCTGATTGATTAGACCCTTGTATACGACGTGAAATGCTTTTGACACGTCTCTCTGATGGTCCAGAACGATGAGTATTGACATTCTTTGTGTACTGGTAAGAGTATGGTTGTTGACCTCAATTGTGATCCATTAGGCATCCCAATTCCTTTAAAATATCTCTTATAATTGTACTGACGCGATGATGAGATATCGAAGACAGGTTCGTCATGTCGTTTCCTAACCAAATGGAAAGTTTACTATTGGGTTTTACTTTCACTCTAGTCTACCATATAACCTTTGCATGCAGGTGTCCTTGGGCTCCAAACGCTGTGACAGACTAATCCGGGAACGGATGCCGCCAACCGGACCGGGGCTACGTTGCACACACCTGTATCTCAATTGCAGTGGGACATACACACCCCTTGTGCCATGTGCCAGTGTGTTGTAGCCTCGTTCAAGTGACATGGATGAACTTTGAGCAGCAGCAAACGTGTTTACCCCCTTCCATGTCGACCACAGGTGATAATTAGTGGTCGGCAGTCCTGGGCCTATAAAATCCTAAGATTAGACATGCGTACAGCAACACCTACATTGGCTCAACAATCAGTACACTGCAGCTGCATTGTCCAGAACAAAAAGGAGACCGGCGGAAACTGAAATACAGCCTAGACAACCGCCACAGTAGGGCTACTATACAAAACATTGATCTGAATGGTTTTTAAAATGCACACAAGTCCCAACTATCATTAAGAACTCCGGTTAAATCAATCTACCAAACAAATTCATGTATTCTGTGGGCATAGAGTTATTATTTACGTCTGTTCCATTGCACCCGACTTATGGAGCTCTGTGCGAACTAACTGACACCGGAAGCTTTGATGTGGAAATTTCGCCAGGTTTACTGAATTTGCATCTATTACAACGCATGAAGGTCAGTTTTAACCCTCAGAATAAGCCCTAGCGACAAGTAGATGGAGTCGCCACGGAGCTCTTTTGGACCGGTAATTGCTGATTTTTTCATGATGACAGAAAGGTGACACCGAAAAAAGTTCAGCGTTGCCCCTGTGCAAATGTTGTGTGGATTATATTTTTACGTCTACATAATCTCCACATGTAAACGATGCCACAGTAAAACGCTTGAGCACTTGGCAAGTGAACTTGATGATCAACTGTGAACTGAAAAAGGATGACTGGTAATTATTTATACAAACTCTCGTCTGACGCGGGGATTGTCGATCAATAGTGAGGTCTGTGTATCGGAAGCCAATCTGGAAAAGCTAGTACGCCAATTTCGCAAGATTCACGATGAACGAGAACAAGCGAGCGTTCAATAAACATCGATTTCACTGGGTTGTTTGGTCAACGAACTTACAATTATGTTGCAGGTTAATGCATATTCGACAGGATCTATCTATATAGACACAGTCAAAGACGGATAACGGTAGAGAAACTCACCACATTTGGTAGAAATAAGGTATGCACCGAACTACTACTCAAAGGTGACAACTATTTGCACTGAGGTGACAAACCTATAATGTCGATGAACCCACTGTCATCAACAGAACCCGCAAGTTACCGTCATCTTCAATCATGGCAGACTAACTCATCGTCGCCAATTCACACCGTATTTATCAATTTGCCCGTAACTATGACAAAATTCAAATCGGCAGAATTGATGGGCGCTTGAAGTTTAGAACGAAGGAGCGTTTGCTGCAACGGGTTGAGAAAGCGACTGCGTAGCATAATACATTCACCCCGGGTTCACAGAAACTTCCCGTTTTATTTATCGCCAGGCATAGACTAACCGCAATTCATTCGATTCACTGAAGTGATCACGAATAGTCGTCCAAGGTCAGCACTGTGTACAAAAACAGGTATAGACAAACCTAAGACTCTCTCCGATCTAACAGTATGGCACAACGTCTTCCTGCTGTAAGGTGTTCTCTCTTTTGGACTTTTTTAAAGTCCTTCCCTACATTTCACTCATTTACATAGTTCCGGTTATTGTTGCTCAGTATTAAAAAAAACGGTGCGAAATATACGTGTCCACCACCGCCCCTCCCCTCACTCTTCTAAATAGTGTATGCTCCATAAATATAAACGGCATTGAAACGTGAATGACAGTTTTCAAACAGTTTAATAGAGGTTACGAACTTGTCAGTGTTTTCGTACTGAGTGTAGTAACAAGACTGACCCCCGCGGAGAAACGACCATGCCTTTCTACGGCCACGTGTGCTTTACACATAATCAGTAGCACGGACAAGAAGACCTGAATAAAATTTGTCCATAACTATGTAACAGACGCTCAGCGTGTATGCACACATCACAGTAACCAGGTGGTTTTTAAACCAATTCGTCTGAGAATACCAATAGTTCCACACCTCAAGTATTGTTTTTGTTGCAAACGCAAAAACATTGGTCATTGGTCTACCGGATCACGTTTCTTCTCATTCCGCCTCGCCGACTCGGTTGCCGTTGAATGTGTCCCATACTCATTACGTAAATATCCATTCGCTCACAATCGGCAGTGACTAACCACAGATCAAATAATTAGAGACCATAAGAAAGTAGCGTGAGCCGGTTATAAATACCTGGCGGAGGATAACGCATAGATGAAATGGGGAGAGTCAATCGTTCCAATTTGGACAGATGGCATATCTGATCGGGTAGTTCAGAAAATGGGTTCCCAGCCAGTAGTAATACCGTCAGTTGACCAAGTCCTCCAATTTCCGGTGGAACGGATTTCAGAAGGTTACCTGATTCCGAAAACATTCGAATGAGAGACCACTCGATAGCATTTAACTGCGGCAAACGAAATTACAGTGTTATTGAAAAGTTACAGGATATAAAAGTAACAACATCGTACGAATTAAGATGTAAAACTGTCTGCAAGTCTTCAGACTAAAAATGCAACATGGACGATCGCCTTTTCGCACCAGCAAGCAGCAGACCAAGCTCAAACCACCGAACAACTATCGGCTGACAAGATGAAAATGGGGAAGAAATCTAGATGGTACACATTTACACGTTTCAGCAGTAGGCATAGGTACTTTGGCCCAAATTGTCGTCGAACGAAGTGGTAGATCATAAAAAACGGAAAAAAGAATACGAAGACATGCGGGTCTGAAAGATGGTACGTTCTGACCGCGTTGAGCGGAATAATCAAAGCTTCTATGGCACGTAACTACATCATCGCCTGGGTGTTTTATAATTTCTTCCACCCGACAATGTGCGCTTCATGTCCTCGGTTATCCGTAGTGAAACTTGAAGAACTAAGGAACAACGGAAATGCACTTCTAACACCTCACACTTTCCTAAAAACAGATGATGGCATGAGGTGTGCAAAAATAAGCGGCGTTAGATTTTCAGACGGATGAAAAAGTCATGTGGCTACATATAAAACGGCTTAGGTCAAACAGACTATTCAGTAAACCCAACTGTGATGACAGATACGTTGGCGTGGTGTGCACAAATGCTTCCATAAACTGAGACTATCTAACAGGGCATAGCAATGCACTGACATAAGCAATAGAAAGGATATAACTTTGGAGTGGTACGTATATCAATATAAAGGTCGATCACAATAACGCTGTTATAAATAAAAGCCCGTGGTTCCAGGTGAGATACAAATTCTAACGGTATGACAGCCTCCATAGGGCGAATCAACCTTGACGATGTCCAATCTAAAGGGGAAGTGATCGCACTCACCGTTTCAACTGCTGTATCTGGAATAACCATACCAGCTGAAGAAGCAGCGACAAATACGTCAAGTGATGCTTGCTACGATTAGGCCTAATGAACTTGAGATACATCTAATGCTGTCAAACAAAGATGGGGACGTTTAACTGAATTCAGATGATCAGGTGATCATTAAGTATGACAACTGGATTTCACTTTTATCCGTAAACAAGCCTTGTGAGCTCTAATATTCGCGAGTTACCAGAATCTGAGCTACCAGTTTCCACAATATTTTCAATTATCATCCGTATGCTTCCATATTTAGGAGTAGTTACCTTTATATAGATTCATGTATACAAAAACTGTAGTCAGTTTCAGTGCGCAAACGTCATGCACTACGCATGACAAAATGAACACAAACAGCAATTGATCAGTCGGATGCACGGCAGAGAATGACCGATATTTTTAGTCTGTCAGATAATAAAACAGCTAGATAACACCACAAGTCACGAACTGGATATCAGGAATTCGGAACATTGAAGAGTTCATAGACGACTACACACGAACGACAGCCTTCCATAGGAACAGTGAACAACAACCGGAGACCCCGCAGAAGGGGGGCCCAAACAACTCGCAACGCAGTCAACCATTGCCATTCGTTGCCCAGTTCACAACGCAATAAGATCTGGGTCGTAGATAGTTAGGTGTATATATTAACCGATAGCTCTATGGTTAGGCTCCAGAGTATTACTGGGCAGGCTGTCGTGCACAAGATTATTTCCCAGCACTCATTCTGACTTTAAGTAGAATTGATACAGTTTAAAAGCAAACGGGCAGCGAGAGCGATTAAGCCCTGCAAACAAAAAAGCACTCACCCTCAACATTCAGTGTATGGAGACAGTTTAGATGAAAGACAGAACAGGGGAGGGTACTAATGCGATTGCCCGATAGGTTGAGGACCTATGTAAAAAGGTTAACAAAATATGATGAAAAAACCTTCAGTGAGACGAGGTGCTTTAAGCCATCCGGTAAACTATGAAGATTGTTGGCACTCAAATCCAACACTTCCAATCGTTGTAAATCAACCAGGTTTCCACCAGAGTCAAGCGTCCTTAAAGAATTGTTCTGTAAGTATAAATGCGTTTTGAGCAGAACCTTGATTAAGGCAAAAGTGCCATCTGGAATCTGAATGAAAGTGGTACACAATGGGAAAACGCTTACCTCCTTGAGTGAACATCCCGATAGATCGAACAATTCATCCGGGCGTTCGCGGGCCTTTGAGGAAAAAGCAAAACAGAAGATGCTGACTGGCTAACTCAACCGCCTTAGGATAACATGCAGGCTGCGTAAGCAGACCATTCACACTTTGAAGAGTGCCAACAGCTCCAACCATTTGCAATAGACAACCCACAAAACATCAGTGAATAGGACACGTTCACTACTCTCCTGATCCACATGAGACTCATGATTTAGTATGCGAATGACAACCTAACAGTGAGCATTTGAAGATGGAATGAGCATTAGACCAGATACCGTTCAAATTTTATGGCCAGCAAGAAGATGACAGTATGCTAAGAGTGCACATGAGCGATCCAGCAATCGACTATTTCATGTCAAACAAAACCCTGACAATTTTGATATGCGACACCGTTACGGAAGAAACAGGCCGAAGCGTAGGAAGTAAAAGAAGAGGGTTGACGGCCAAACAATCCATCTACGATGCAATGGTAACCATACTAAAGACGCCAGTCTAGTAACAAGCCAAGATACAAATGATATGCGCAAGGGTCTCGAAATTAAGACGCTGGGGATTCAAGAGTTCAACCACAACAAGGTTCCTATGTTTAGTTTAGATCTGAACCGGAGCCATGAAGTCATCTTCTAAAACCATCGTGTCACGTTGTAGTGAACAAAAGTCTGACAGACATGTCAGAGGTAATTCAGATCGTTTCTAGAATTCTAATCAAACAGCCCAAGGCAACCGACTAATCCCCAACCAGTGCCTCGTTAATACACCGTTGGGTTAAACCTTACTAACCCTTAACCTCGAACGATTTACATTCATCTTTCGCGCAAACGCACACAGAGTTGACAACAGTCACGGAACATAATGATCATTGTGGCTTTTGGTTGATCACGTAGGTAAGTTAGACCATTCTGTAACATCCATTATAAGTGAACTGACCCGATGAAGAGTGAGCACGCGTTTGTCGTGTTCCGTTTTCTCTAGCCAAACAGGAATTCGTGTACTCGGTTTGTGTTAAATTATGTATCTACCAAGTTACATGCCATTGGCCGCATGCCGACGAGTAACCTGAAAGCTAGTCGTCTGCTATCACTCCATCAGCCAAGCAAAAGACAACAAAAAGTATTTTAGTAAGCAACTTGAATCTGTCAGGTATCTAGTACTTGAAGCCGAAGAGAAATATTGTGCGACTAGAACCATAACGAATAAAGAAAACCACGTCTAGAGATGACGAATATAGTGGTGAACAAGCGAATATTCGCAAGTAACGGTTGAAATGCAACGGGGTGTTACGCTTTTAAAGGATATCACTACGTAAAGAAATCACCTTGACCAAACAGGATACATACTGCGATCGCATTAGCTAGCTGACTAAAATATACTTCTGCAGTGCTATAATGAAATCGGTGATTTGGGAGTTTCTGGATTTAGCAAACTTTCTAAAAAGGAATTTGTGGTTCTGAAGCATACTTCAAACATTACGGTTAAAGTAGGAAACACTACCGATTAGTTTACGACGAAAGGCTCACTCCTACGGCCTTAATTGACAGTTATTAAAAAATATTTTGAGCATGGGAAGAATAAATGCAAGAGTCAGCTTTCAGTCAGACTGGTAAATGCAGCCATGTGAAATAATAAGCCACACGTAGGTATCAAACCATTAAGCAGAGAGAAAAGTATAAGAAATCTCCCCGAAAACACAGTCACAAATGCTACGATTGCCAACAGATTCGATTGACGATCAGGGATCTGTAAAATACGGTAATGTTTGTTTGCTATAGAAGCATAATCATTTTTGAGACAGTATTACTGTTGCTACACCGGTTAGGACGAAAGAAGTCCAACTGCTATTCAGAAGTATCATCCACAGGTAGGTAGCTTCAGAAAAAGGTATACATAGCAGAGCAGTGTCTCCAATTCGGCTATAAAGAGCTAAAAATTGGACGCTGCATACAGATTATGTGAAAGACCTTTCGGGGTTCAAACACTAGTATGATAAACACTGTATGATAACTTAGTTGACGAGACACGCTGTCAGTTGCCTGTGCAAATAGTGATCACTGAAATATAAGCTGCATATGATGTAAGCCATCAAGAACGAAACCACATGAAGCATAACGTGGTTGGCTGAATGGCTTTTAAATGAGTCCACGACAAATTAGGGAGTCGATAGGGACCTACAAAATTGGATCGTGCCATACGTGCTAGAACTGCTTTTAAAGAACTATCAGTCACAGATGAATGCAAAATTAATCAAAATTTGGAAGCCGCCTACTTTGGAACGTGTGTGGAGATTGATGTGACATGACAGAACTGTTGTAAATCAAAAGGCTTCAGTTCGATGAATTTTTTCATAGGGCTCAACACCTGATGGACTACCCCTATCCTTCCTTAATCCATATTGCGTAATCTTTCTCGTTAGTATTAATCGATGTACACTCCTTTAACTCCTGTTCAATTCTTATGAATTTTCCAACCATATCCTACTTCTTCCATTTGATCTGCATGAATTTTCCAGCAATATTTCTGTCCTTTTGGACTCGTATTACTCTGTTGACCCACAGTAATCCCATTACGCTACATCAGTTTCATGTTTCCCTGTTGCTTCAGCCTCGATCACATGATTGATTGTATCAGACATGACTAGATTTTGCCTTGCTGGTTGCTCCCCCACTATATAATGTGCACGGTCATTTCTCAAAAGTAACCTACGAGATGCGAACAAAATAGCATTGCACAAGACATCTTACGTGCTATTGTTGACCCTTTTTTAAAAATTACTGGTGGTAACCAATGTTCTAAACTACTGAAAAAGTATCACCAAGCCCTATGGAGTGATGGAATGATGAAACCAGCATAGGCAAGCCGGTAGATTCGACAAAAGTGTTTCTTAACGATCAGGTGGTCTTGAGGATAGACATTCCAATAGTTACCAAACCACGCATTAACGACCGAGTTCTCCAGCTCATTGGTGTAGGATTTTCAGCAGCCAGCCGACAGTGTAAAGGAGAGAGGAAAGTAAGGCGGGAACTGTAGCTTAACCAGTCCATAGTTTTTCGACTGTATGACCCAGCTGGCCTCCAGTACAATGGAAGTAATCGCCAGTACATTTTTAAACTATAGAACCGTAACTAACCGCCACAACTTACGTTAAGTTTGAAGCATCTCATGAAGGGATGTTTTTCATTTCAACAATTTTTTGTCAAAACAAAAAATTGCAGAAAGTTATCGGAAAAAAAATCCAAAACCAGTGTGTATAGAAGCTATAGTAATGAGAGTTGCTTGCAAAAATGTCCAGCAACAGAATGTTTGATAAACTGGCAGTATCTCTGGTCCAGGTGCAACGCATTGCGTCCTATCAATGGGCTATCGCTCGCGAACTCATGGTACAGCCTATGGAATGGATCTCTGCAAAATAGAGCGAGTAGTCACGATCAGCAACGTAAATGACGTCGCGTGCAGAATGTCAAGAAATTTCCTTAAGAACTCTAACAAGGAAACAAAAGTTTGTACTGACGATTTCTGAAATTCACGAGATCAGACAACTGAAACAATGTGATATAACGCGCCTTTCCCCTGCCAAAATGTCCTACTACGAATTGACCGTTATACCTGGATCCCCACTACGCGGCTTTACCCAGTCTACTTGTGCGGAGTCAGGAAGAATACGACTGTGGAGAACACGCTGTATCGCCGCCTTCCAGTTCAACAAATAAATGAAATGCTCGTAAATATATAGCATGAAATAGTTGCCAAAAATGGCCATTTATTCGTTGAACCACTGTCCATTTGTTTAAGCCACTTCACGACCATGTGGCCAAGTAGGGCCAATTCCACAGCTGTTGCGCTCTGATTGGTCTCTCGGGCTAGCGCGACACCCACGCTCACTTCCACGCCTCCTCCTAGTTGGCCCGATTTGCACACCCGTGCGTTGCTGGTGACTGATTTCGTCTACCGTCACCGATGATCTGATTAGATTGTTTTGATGAATCCGTCTCCTAAGATGTCATGCTGGAATGGTCGAGAGAGCGTATAATTTAAATGTGAAAAGCATGAAGACTAATATTGTCAGGTGATCTCCAGGTGGACGTTCGTTTGATCCTCCAACTCTCTCAGACAGACCGCTCTCCAAAACGGAGAGACTGCCTAAGTGTTTACCTCTGGCAGTCGAACTACGCGTATTAAACAGCATACCGAAACATTTCCCTACTAGCATCGATTAAGGATTTAGTTGGGTATGAGTGATGGTTCGTGCGTACTGCCCAAAAGTACGTTGAGAAGGTCAAGGTTAACGATACGTCGTGATTGTTGTCACCTGCTGGTTAACAAGTATGAATAAACCGGAGCATGGATGTATAGGGAAATGTAGCTAGTATTAAACAAAATCTAAAACTGTTCTGGGTGATCCATTAAGATGAATTATAACTTTGCGTAATTCACAACTAATTGTTCCACTTCACTATGCCTAAAGATCCAGAACGGCATATCTTGGTCTTAAGAAAAAGAGTAGACATGCGCCTCCGGGCATATCGTAGAGTCAGATAAACGATAATGTACGTAACTGTGGTTCTTACGTGAAATACTAAGACAGTAAGGTGCATGAAGACAAGTCTCCATACGCAAATCATACGCACACAAATCAGTGTTGAAATGGAAAACCAACGAATTAAAGAATCGAACCACGGAGAGGTGGTGACCTCCGGGGGACGTACGGGCAATTAGTCTGTCGGAGTAAAATATGTAGACCAGATATCACTTATTAAAAAAGATGCATTCTAAAGCTTGTAGACTACTGTCAATCGAAAAATATGCCGATGCACGGCACTTGTCGAATAGCAGGTCGAACTCCCTCGTGGGTGCAGCCTTTAGAACGTCAGCAGAGGTATGTGTAGAGAAAAAGGAAGATTCGTGCAGGGAGTGTCCCTGAAAGCAAACTAGCACAGGACCGATTAGGTGTGTACAAAATTTTTGAACAAGTTCAACTGCTCAAGTCTCAAGGTACACGACAGAGTTATCGTACTTAACACCTGTTTGACAGCTTTTCTTTGAACGGTTACAAGTAGTCTGATGTCGCCTACAATGGAATGACGGCGTGCAAGTCCACAGCCGGATGAGATCATACAAAACATTAAAATCAAGTTTGCAACATAATTAGCATGCATGCTACCTAACTTCTGTACCAACGAGGGTACAGCAATGTTAGCTTTGCATACTGACAATACGATGTTTTAGGAGACGCTTACATCCTGAATACAAGCACCCACATCACACTGAAGCACAGACAGAAAAGGAACTCCAACCACGCCGTTAGTAAGTTTCGCCAATTCGATGGGCATAGATGATTTTGGATTTCTTCATATCAAATAACAGGAGATTTCCCACCACCCGGAGACGTAAACAAATGGTTACTGACCTGTTGATTAATTCAATCGGGCAACCCGATCATTACTCACAAGCGAAAGTGGCTCAACGTTCAGAGAAGGTAATTCGGTTGTGCCTAATATGAGATCGATGGCCCAGTGGTTAACTGTTGTTTTATGATCAGAGTTCTAAGCCCGGTATGCACTACTGACGAGCCCTTACAGAAGCGAAACTCGAGTATAGCGCTCCTTCTCGAAAGATGCTGGTTGGAAAGTTTTCCGAATGCGGTGTCTGTAATTAAAAGTGAGTGGCGTTCAGGTTGAAAATAGTTTCAAGGCGTTCGTGTTTGAGCAGAGATACGTGTAGATCCATGCGTTCATTATAGTTGGCCATGATCAAAATTTTTCAGACAGACATTCTCGCAACAGTAAAATTCGTTCATTCATTCATTTCTAAAGCTGTATCTGGACTTCCATGCTGAATAGACACCCTTTGAGAGTAAAAGCACTGTATGATAACAAAGAACGTTAACCGCTTCACCAGACAAGGCACCTGAAAAAAAACACTATTCAGCTCTCTTACCAAGTATAGTTTACGTTCCAGTAGTCTTCGGTAATCCTCTGTCTGTTTGCGAGGAAAGATTGGCATTGATGGCAAAGCCGAAAGCCAGTTTGCTGTTACAATCAGAAAATCTTAGCTTCAGCTATTTCTGAAAAATAATAAAAGGTATGGAAAATAGCACATTAACATATTTTTGTAAAAAGGAAACAACTAACTAGAAACACCTGTAAACAGACATAGTATGTTGTTGATCAGGTACTCAGGATTCGACGGTAGCTTCTAGTTTTGTTCAGATGTATATACGCACGAGCTCTTCCAACCTCTATATGACTCATTCTTGAGGAAAGTTTTCATTAGTAGGGATCCCGAGTGCAATACCTCAGGTCAGGCAAACGTTAAGACAATAACGATAATCACATACAGGATGACAGTTCACCGCTCTCTTAAAGCAAACAGACAGTCCCAATTTGCTGCTTGCTTCTTATTCAAGATACAAGTATGCAACAAGAATGGCAAGACCGAAGGAGATGCTCCAAAGAACAAAATACGAACTACAGAAAACGAATTACAAAAGTGTTAGATAATAAATTACATAAAGGTTGGTGAATAGGTAGTCCTCAACCTAGGTTGGAGGATGTTGTAAACACTAAAGCAAGCCTGGGATTACCTAGTTGAGTCTTGAATACATCAACTGATAAGGCTATGATCACTGTTATAACATTCTGTGGTATTTGTTTCACCCTTGAGTTGGTAAGCGATTTACCTTTTCCATTTCAGCTGTCACATGCCAATTGCTAGACGAATAAAGCCTATCACACGGGTCTCTTAGTCTTCTGCTTCTGACGCGAGAGTGTTCGTTTGTGCCGTTGAATCTGATTGATCACAACAGTTTATTCGTCTAACAACTACGTGATGGAACGGATCCTACGTTCTGAGAGGTTTGACGTCGACCATAACGTAGTTAACGCCTCTAAAGAATGGAATCACTGGTTTTGTACGTTCATTAATTTATTGTCATCCCTTGAAAGTCTCCATCCCAGCAAATTGACTACGTTGATCAACTACATCTCGTTCTCGGTCTATGAGTATATCTCCGAATGCGATAGTTATGACGATGCAGTCTCCATACTACGAAACCTGTATGTGAAGCCTAA
This sequence comes from Paragonimus heterotremus, assembly GCA_013368495.1. Lineage (NCBI taxonomy): Eukaryota > Metazoa > Platyhelminthes > Trematoda > Plagiorchiida > Troglotrematidae > Paragonimus > Paragonimus heterotremus. The sequence goes on from LUCH01003395.1 coordinate 56,128, forward strand.
GAACGAAGTATTCGCTCGTCACCTGTTAGCGACTTATGGACAAGAAGATGGACAGATATTGGACCAGACAGCCCAAAGATCGGGGTCGCTTGGGAAAGACTGTAACTTTAAAGCCAATACAGCCGAGCAGAATCGAGACGATACAATCCGAGATGCTTTCATAAGTAGTCCACTGTCTGGCCAGATCGCTTGAATTGGCAGAAAAGCAGACCAAATAATGCCAATCCGTTCCGACTAACACTTACATGGCAGAAACTGAGGTCTCAGAAAGCTTGCCCAATCCTACCAGAAAGCCTGATGTGGTAGTTTCCAGCTCATCGATCGGCAAATGCTTCTTCGGTGGACATGACAAACATCTCCGTTCGAAGTGCCCTGTTAGAGATGCGTTATGTAATGGATGTGGATAGAAGGGGCACTTTCAAAAGGTTTGTCTGATCTCCCGGAACCGACAGCCCCGCTCTTCTACCACCCGTCCGTCCACTCCAACTGCACATCAGCGGCGGTTCCGGAGTGTCTTTCGAATGATATAGTTGATCTCGAAGTTAAGAGAATTCGTTCACAAGCTTTGATAGATACTGGCAGTTCTGAAAGTTATGTAGCGTCTTCCGCTGTGTTGCAGAACGGCTGGAAAGTTCACGAGTTTCGCAGCAAGAGAACAATGGCCTCTACCGCCCTGTCAAGTGACACGCGAGGTCACCTCCTGACGTCGATCAGGCACAAAGATGCTGAGTATGAGAGAGTGAAGTTGTCAGTTTTACCACATTTATGTGCAGACGTTCTTCTTGGTCACGACTTTCTTGGACTTCACAAAAGTGTTTAAATCTCATTCGGTGGGAAAAAAACCACCGTTTTCATTCTGTTCACTGACCTCAGTCCACATCGAACCTCCTCGTCTTTTTCAAAACCTGGTGGGAAACTGCAAACCCAGTGCGACAAATTCCAGAAGGCATAGTCCAGCGGACGAAAAGTTTATACGCGATGAAATTCGCCGTTTGCCTGCTGAAGGAATCATCGAGCCTTCCTCCTCCCCTTGGAGAGCCCAAGTTTTGGTAGCCGTTAACGACGGGCACAAGAGAAGAATGGTAGTTGATTATAGTCAAACAGCTAACAAATATATCCTCTCGGATGCCTATCCTATCCCAAAAATTGACGAGATGATCGAACGCACCGCTACGTACGACACCTATGGCACTCTGGATCTAAAGAGTGCTTATCGTCAGATCCCTATTCGGGAAGAAATGTCTTTCACGGCTTTTGATGCATGCAAACGTTTGTATCAGTTTCGTCGGATTCCATTTGGCATAGCGAATGGTGTCGCTCGCTTCCAACGGACTATTAACAAAATAATATCACGCGAACGAGTGAAAGACATTTTTGTTTACGTTGACAATATTACGGTATGTGGAACCAACTCCGTTGAACATGATCTCAATCTTCGAAAGTTCCTTGACTTTCAATTAATTAAAAAGCATCAACGCCGCCAAACAAGTCAAACTTCTAGATTATGAGGTATCCAAGAACAGTATCAAACCGGATCCCGATCGCTTGAAACCTCTGTGATAATCAGCCCCTCCCCTTAACCTGAAATCCCAACAACGAAGTGGGATTATTCGCTTACTACTCACGGTGGATATCTCAGTTCTCTGATAAAATTCACAAACTTGTCCATAAGAACACCTTTCCTCTACCCAATGAGGTCAGGGAATGTTTGTAGCTACGACAGACCCTGGTATACTGTTTCAGACTGGGCACGCTCGGGCGCCAAAACGGCCAGTGTGGCATTAGCGAGCTACCTCTGAGACGGTTATTTTCACTAGGTACAAGTATTATTCCTAAAAGAGCTTAGAGTTGACCAAAAATTCTGTACACCAAAAACAAGTATTCGCCGAAATACCATCAGTGCATTTGGAATTGCCCCAGTATGCGCAACCTGTCTGGGTGAGGTAGAAAAGGTCATGCTGCAATCTCGTTTTGGAGCTCTATGTTATACCTTTCCAACAAAAGTGATGTCTCTAATGAGACAAGGAGGAAAAGCTCGGATATCTGGCTGGAAATGGGGACGCACTAGCGAATTAAACAAGATGGCGAAACAGTCTGAGTTAAACCGTCCAAACGGTCTGGTCAGCAACCCGAGCACCAACTCCACTTTCTTGGTTACTGACGCACTGTTGAGGAACAACTTAAGGTTACGTCAGACGATCGTGCTTAAGTTCTACTCACGTGTAAACATGTCACCTTTGCTTGCCCCCCCCCCCAGAAAATAAACTTTCAATTCTAATGATGCAGGTGCATGACTTTAAGTCTGGTAATGTTCAACAGGAGTCAGTGGTCTATGGTCCTGCCGTGTAATGTTTGAACCACACCGTAGCTTCTCACTTTCAGTCACACTGTCTTCTATACGCTAAATTTTAATGTCATCAGCATATAGCAGTAACGCAGAAGTAACAGGCGGTATCGGACCTTACAACCCCGAAAACAAACCGAACAGTAAGCTCACTGGATTTCTACAGCGAACTTTGCAGAATGTTTCCCACAGTAAAGTTAGCCAAGAAAGAGAAGATGGGCCATCTCCAGCGCAGTGATGAAAACTTGTGGAAGTTGTCTATAAACTCTCACTCTGCCTGCAGGACGAGTACATTGATTTCGAAAGATTCGCGCATTACTCTGGAACCCCTTTGTGAAAATATCAGTCCTCGATGATGGTGCAACCAATCGAATCGGAGACAGTACTTAGATCTAAAATGATCTCGACCGTCGTCTGCCTGTAAGAGTACCGATTCTCCAATATCGATCGCAGAATAAAAGTTGGTAATACATCCTCGACTGAATTGGGATCCTGCCTGCTCTCCCCGTATCTCACTTACCTCGGATATAGTGAATCGACATAAATAAAGTCAGTAAATAACTCGGATGTAACAGACCCTGGACTTATGACTCTGAGGCTGTCACACGGACTTTGGACCTCTTTTCTGGAAACTATTGTTGATGAGCGCCAACCACGAAGCACCTACTCGGCATCCTAGACAGTCCTGACATCAAACTTTCTCCACCGTCTATGAAAAAGGACGGATAGGGGATATTTTATCCAGGAGTCTTGTCACGCCTTAACGACTCAAATTCCAGGGCCACTTCTGTTTCCGATGGAGGACCGTCTGGAAGTCGACAATTGACCATTCGAGTCCCGTCGTTCACACGTTTGTTTACCAAGTTCATCGACGTGACAGAAATTCAATCCTAACGTAAACGTACAGCTCCTCCCAAGCATAATTCTTCACGGAAAACTGACAGTGGTTGCGCTTTGTTTCCAGGGTTCGTTGTGTCCTCTAGCCTAGAATATTTGTTTATCGGTGCATCCCGTTAAGCATTCTTTACATCCTCTTCGCTCAAATACCAACTGATTAACTTGGAGTTACGAACATATGACCACGGAACGAATGATAGGACGGAAAGAGCACGTACAACAGGAGGATCCGCATCAAAGCGGTTGTTCCAAACTGTTTGACAATCTCTAACAGAGTGGTACCATCTGCTACTGACTGTAGTATGACTGCTTTGGGTCCACAGCTGAGGTGTATGAGGCGATCTCATTGTGACGCAGTGTTTCATAATGTGCTGAAATGAGGTACTGAAGTGCGGGGACCGCTGAATGCACACAGTGGAAACAATCTTTCACGAACGCCAGTGTGTTGTGACCTGACACCGAACACATGACACAGCCGCTTATCACCAGGGGAAGACGTCCAAGTTGAACATTTAAACCGCCAGACAGTACGATGATGTTGGATCATTTAGCCTGTTTCAGAAGGTCGACGAAATCATTAAGGAACTCATTCTTGGTAGCACCCGAACAACTATTCGCTGGATCATACGTCGATATAAAATTAGTACACATCGCTTTTCCGGAATGCATTGGCAGACTTTAACCCACATGTTGAGTTTGATAGCTTACAAGCAACTGTTCACTGGGAAGTAATCCAGCAAACATCGTTCCTCTCTGGAACTCACTGCGAATACCATTCCAGTTAGACCAGATGTCTTGAGGGATCGACGACTATCTGGAGGTGAACCCGATTGAATAACCCCACAAGAGCCGTACATCCCCATCACCGAGACACAGCGCAGATCAGACTTGATAGAATATATACAAAAACAACTTGTTGGCCAACTCATCAGAGACTGCGGACATTGAAAGGGTTCATGTTTTTCGGTTGTATTGGCTTTCGAAGGAAATTGTCCTCCGAAAGGACAGTCGGAATATAAAGAGGGAACGGTAGTCGTTGAATAATGTAACTGTCGAGAGAGAGATGACTTTCGATACTTTCCGGTTGTTAATGCTGCCGAGGAGATTAAATTGTGGGACACCATCCCGAGTCTTTGACCTAAAAGTATGATCAAGTAAATAAAAGGATATAGGGTTTTCTTGGGGAAATATAGTGAGATAATCTTCCACATTCCCAGAATCCTGAACTCCCTGGGATGTGAAAATCGCCTTACTAGTACAACCGTACCCGTTCATATTGAGGCGAAAAGGCATCCAATAAAGCACAATCCTTATTATCCAACTCGCTTTTCATCATGCTACGCGTTTATGAGTCAGAATTTCAGTCCACAACACACACACCCGGTTTTCGCCCACAGGTTGTGTGCACTTCTGTCCAGTTTGTGCGTGATCGGCACCTTCTATAGAGGCGTTTTCCGCTTGCCATTCTTCGCCCGTTGGTTGGATCTCGTTGAGCGATGGCTCGCTCGACTACTCATGTTGTCCGCAATTTATCTACTGCGGGCTTTCAGATATCCCTTTGAGTGTTGAAATAATCGCGCCCCCGATCTGGTCGTCCATCCTATTTTCGCCTGCCATGTCTCGCCTGTTGGTCCGATCCAGTCGAGCGATGACTCATCCGGCCATCCACGCTGTCTCCGATCCGCTCGCTGTGGGCTTCCGGACGTACCCGCGTTGAGGCGTTCCGTCACATGTTAAAATGCTTGCACCTCCGGTTTGATCATCCATCACAATATTACTTTGTAAATGTAAATTTACTACAAACCACTAACATCAAAGTTAGTGCCTTGGCGAGGGTACAGCAGCCTCACTCGTGGATATACAATAAAGTTGAATTATCTGCAACACTGTGGGCCACATTCCATAAAACAGCTACATTTAAGCCATCGTCGTTGGCGAGGGGACACAATCAGTGCGATGCTGGTTTGACCCGTGAAGGTCAACTGAAGCTTCCGTCGACACTCTTGGGTTTTGCTAAACCAGAAAAGTCTCTGAATTGCTACTGACTTGCTTCTGGGTGACAAAGAACGAGGACTTTAACTAGAGACAATCTAGAGTTGAAGAGGATCGTTGCTGAGGCAAAAAGTTGACAAATGCGAACAGAAAATGGCTTAGTGCAAGAATCCAGTTGAGTAATCGTAAGCACATTCAACATAGGCATTTACCAACAAGACATACAAAAGAACATTGATTGGCGGCATCCGGTTCGGATTAGCCTATCACTATGACTGAAGCCAAAGGACGCCTGCACTTAAACCCTCATCACGAGCAGCTTGCGCTGCACCACTTGCGATTCCACTCACACATCACGTACCCAGGAATAGCATAAGGAGGTATGTGAGTGACGCTTGTGCATCCAGCAGATCGAAAACGTTTAGCCAATCGATAGGCTAACAATAGGACATACAGACACTCATCAAGCATACTACACTACTGACTTGCGCCGTTTTTCTATACTAATTACCCTTTCTATCGGAGATTGTTTGACAGAACAAGGGGATAGTTGTCTAATCTTACCTTAAATGCGTCAAAGATCGGAGCTGAAACGACCTCTTCTGGCAGGTTGTTCCAGAAGGGGCCATTCGGAATGTAAATGAATAACGCCGATAAAGTAAACGGTCGAGTCGACGCTGAAGACAAGAACTATTTCTTCTTGGACTTGTGTGTTCGGTTCTGAGTAGGATAGATGAGCAAAGTAATTGGAGTCGGTTAACATTTTGTAGGCTGGTACATCTTCCCTCATCCATCGAAACTCCAGGTTAAACAGATCCATCCCTTGAAGTCTGCCCTCATAACTCAGGTATCCAAGGGCCCTTACTCGTTTCGTAGCCCTGCGCTGAACTTGTTCAATCAATAAGACATCTTTACTGAGATAAGAGGAACAGGCTTGAATACATTCGGCGATGTGCGAACTGGGGTAGAACAACTGGCAAGAAAGTTTTCCAGGTTGAGGCCATGGTTGATGAATTTATGAACATTAGTAGCATTGTGTGCCATCAATCTGCAGTCAACTAAGAAACTTAGATCATGGGTGACAATCAACCCGAAGTCTTTCTCTTGTTCAGATACACAGCCCAACATTATCAAGATGAGTCGAGGTCACACTGTTATGACGAGGCCGCAGAACTTTACACTCCACCACATTCAACGGTATTTTGTTTAACCTACACTAGTTGTAATGCGTTTCGAGACCTGACTGAGTTAGATCCATCGGAGACGTCTCAACTGGCTCTCCAAAGCTTGTGTCGCCTGCGTACAACAGAACGCTTGGAGGTGAAAGTCATGGTATTTCACCGACGTATAGGATGAACAGAAATGGTCCTAAAATTGACCCTTGTAGCACCCCACATAGGGCTTTCCGGAAGGATGCGTAACATCCATTAACTCAGACAGGGAAGGTGCGCCCACTCAGATACACCTCCAACCACCGTAGACATTTTCCTCCAATTCCGTACCACTGTTGTCTGAAAGCACTTACGGATTGATACACGGGTTTGATGCACAGGTCCAAAGCACCCGGATTCAGTCGGTTTTCCTTACACGGTGTCAAGCAGACGTCTGTTGATCTGAAGAGCAATTACTGAAAACAGAGTGTGGCACCGCTCTTGGGGATTATAGTAAACACCAAGAACAAAGTAAGATTACTTGCATAATGGGCTTTTAAGTAAATGAGAATCGAGCAATGCTTTAAAACGACCTCCGGAAGCGCTGCTAACAGCCTTAAAAGGAAGGCTGTTCCAAAAGTTAATAATCCTATAGGAAAAAAACTGCTGTCTGAAGAATGTCCAAGGACGAAGCTTGGAAGGCTTGCTGTTATGTTCACGCCGGCCGTCATCAATCGCTATGATAAAGGATTGTTCAACCAGACCTACTCTGAAGAAGTGTAAGATTTAAATCACCGCGAAACCGCAAAAATTCAAGTGGATGCAAATCAGAAATTTCAAGTCGAGACTCGTATGCGATCATTCTTAGGCTCGTGATTAATTTAGTAATCGCGCGTTAGACACGCTCAGCAGTCAGGCCGGTATACACGACCTGATTGTGGTCGCCTCCAGTGATTCAAAAAGCATTTCTTTGGCCCGCTTCACTAGGTATTTCCATTAGTGGCACCATAACACCGAGTACATTATTCTCCTTCAAACCTCTCCCCAGCAGACGAAAAAGTCCAATTTCTCGCTGATGAAAACTTCCAAACGCCATCCCAAAAGTGAAATTTAACAGTGGCACACAGGCCGCGAGTTGCGACACCAAGAATGCTGGTCAAGCGTCCTGTAGAGCCGTTGATTTGTGCATGAGTAGAGATGTGGTGCCCGCATCCTCAAATACAGTCCGTCAGAACAACTTAGCAGAACAGACCGAGTCCAATCCAACCACCCTCCTTAATTCTAGGTCTTATTTCCCAAGCCATTCCTCGCACTCTTCTTTCTCCTTTATCGCGGGACCAAATGAGGAAGTAGCTTTTATGTATATGTGTATGAACTGTCTGACTCTGTTCAATAAATTGTCAGACATCAGATAGTTCATGAAACTCAACCTCATATACTTGCTTTCAGGGAGACCTGGGTTACAGCTGACATCAGTGACAGCGAACAGTGTCCCCGAGTATTCAGTTTCTCGAGCTGACTTCGCCCGCGGGAGAATGGGGGCTCTGCCAGTTTCATTTAGCATTATCTCCCGACATCCGTAATTATCGGTGGATTACAGTTCTCTGATAGATTTGACGACTTGTGGCTTCGAGTAGCATTGCATAGCCAAGACTCACTCCTTTTGGAATTGGCCCAACAGAATAATACTCAGTCCGTGTTCACTATCGAAAACCAATCGAGAATGAAAAACAAGGACTCAGCGCGTTGACCCTCGTGTACTTGGATTGACCCTGGAGAGTAGAGTGTACAGAGGAAGCACGTCAAACAAGCTAGGCATGAAGCGAGCTGTGTTTGTAGCCCCGGGACGAATATTACAAAAGGAATAGCTTGACTAGAATAAAAGTAGATGAAAAGCCAAAATCATCGAAAATGTAAAAGTTAATGCGCGTATCAAAAATATCACTTATTACAGTCGTCACATTGCCGGTGCACTGGGAGTTACTTATCGTTCGCCTTCATCCGACGTCTCCGACGACAACGCTGTTCTCATAAACCTGGAAAACTTCCTAGGATTACAAAGCTTTACACATCTGCCTATTACCCAGTCAGCACGAGTGTAGTATGAATGTATTCTGAATGCAGGTTGAGAGTGGCAATGGGACAAGTCGTGACGCTCATGTGACACTCAAACTACACTCGCGACTAAGCGCTTTACACGTGCAGTTGCATTTATTACGTTCAACTTTTGATTCTATATGAAACTACAAACCTGATCGTTCACTATCATTGTGGAAAGTGTAATACCGTAAGCAGAAGAGTCAGATTTCCTGTATATATGGGTGATATATATTCAGAGATTCAACGATTGATACACTGGTTCGAAACAGAGGATCAAGGTTCCCGGATCCAGTCAGTTTTTCTTGGTCAGTGTCAAGCGGGCGTCTGTTAGTCCGAAAGACAGTCATAGAAAACAGGGTGTAGCACCGCTCATGGGGATTACAGTAAACAGCAGGGGGAAAAGTCAGATTACGCGCATACTATAGTTTCTCGGAAAATAAGAGTCGAGTAATGTTTTAAAACGATGGCAATAAGCGCTGCTAACGATATCAGGAGGAAGAATTAAATTATCACGGATTCGTGACAAGTCAAGTGGGTATAGGTCAAGAATTTCAAGTCAAGACTTGTGTGCGACAATTCTTGAGCCACTTACTAGTTTGGTAGCCACGCGCCGGACAGACTCAACAGTTTATATATCTTTCTTCAGGCCGCTTTACACTACCTGATTTGTATACTCCAGGAGCGGTCTTATATATACCCCGTAAAGCGTTTGAAACGCTCTCTTGTCTATGCGAGGGAAAGTGCGCTTAATCATCCTAAGAGCGGCAAATCCTTTTTTCGCCGCCATGTTGATGCGCCAAAGTTAGGTTAGACGACAACCAGATGCCCAGGTCTTTCCTCAGATCGATTTTCATATTTACTGTGCCGAGTGCACTATGAATCACGAAGGCATTGCTAGAGTCTCCACCGAGTGACATATGTGCGCACTCATTTTCATTTGGTGGAAGACTCCAGTCGTCCGACCAACGCTTAATCGCATCAAGATCAGTCTGCAGTGCACTGGGACCAGTGGCGTTCCAGATTTTTAGGTCATCCGCATACAGCAGGACGTTGCTGGAAATATTTCCCGGGGGTTCATTGATGTAGATCAGAAATAACAGAGGACCTAACACTGACCCTTGAGGTACTCCCGAAGAAATGAAAGAAGGAGATGAATGATGCGATCCAGTTTTAACTCTAAACGTCCTATTATCGAGAAAACAGGTAATCCAGCGAAGAACCTCTCCTTGAATGTCATGGGTTTCCAGTTTGTGTTTCAGGGGATCGTGTGGGACACGGTCGAGAACCCTGGCAAAATAAAAAAAGATTGCATCTAAAATGAGGCTATTGTCTCTGGCCTCCGCCAGACTATACATGGAAATTAGCATATTAGTTATGCATGACCGGTTAGGAAGGAAGCCATGTTGAGTAGAAGAGAAAAGACGGTTCGATAAGAAGTGATTGAAGAGGGCACGCTTTAATGGACGCTCCATTATTTTTCGCTGAATGCTAGTAAGGCTGATTGGCCGATCGCTGGCCGGAGAGTGCCGATGTTGTCTCTTTTTACATGATTGTTACTGGAGCCCTATTCTGAAAGAACGCTCTTTTGCGGTGTCTCCACGTTGCCCCAGCGAAGAACCTCTCCTTGAATACTACAGGCTTCCAGTTTGTGTTTCAGGGGGACCGTGTGGAACACGGTCGAAAACCTTGGCAAAGTCAAAGAAGATAACATCCGAGATGAAAATAAGCATATTAGTTATACATGACCCGTTAGGAAGGAAGCCATGTTGGGTAGAAGAAAGACGGTTTGATGATAAGTGATTGAGGACGGCACGCTTTAATAAGCGCTCCGTTAACTTGCATGGAATGCTGGTAAGGCTGATTGGCCGATAACTAGCCGGATAGTGGCGGTTGCCCGTTTTAAATATGGGCATGACCGTCGCTTCTTCCATGCGCTAGGGAGAATGCCAGTCTGGAGTGTCTGTTTAAACAGCTTATAAAATGGTTCTGCCAGACTAGCAGCTGCTTCTTTGAGAATTCTTATCAGGACCCACTGCATTGTATGAATTGACCTTGGATAAAAGGTCTTCAGCATCTAGCACAGAAGACTCAGCGGTGACCAGTGGTTGTTGGAAATTCTGCAGTGGAAGGATAGGATGCCAAACAGTCGGTGCGACGTTGTAGACTGTCGAGTAGTACTCCCTGAATAACTCCGCCACAATTAGGGAGTCAGATGAGGTCTCCCCGTCAGACAATCGCAGAGAAGGAGTCGAGAGTTTATTCTTTCTTAGTCGTCGCATGTGCTTAAAAAGGAAGTCTTCGTTCTTGCGGGCTCTGTGGAGGACCTTTTCTTGTACGAGTTTGGTGTGCCCACAGATTTCTCGTCTACACTTATTTCGAACAATGTGGAACGCGCTTAGGTCCTCCAAATTTCCCGTAAGCCTATGCTTCGCGAATAAAAGGGAACGGTTATCGAGGAGACAACTTATTCTGTGCGGAAGTGGTGGCCGATGAGAGAAAGTGCACAGTTTGCGCGACACAAATAGGTCGTCCGATTTCTCAATTACCTTTCGAAACGCGTGTTACTTCTGGTCCACGGAGCCATAGACAGAAAGAAGTGAACCTAGGTGACTTCTCAGGCCGTTAAAATTAGCCTGATTAAAGTTTCGGACTGTGGACTTTCCTACTGATTGTTGTAATCAGTAACATATAAGATCAAAAATGTCCAAGTGGTGGTTTGATGATCACTCTGTCTACCAGGTGGCTCTCATTAGTAATGACCAAGTCGAGCAGACAGGGAATCTGATCAGGACGATGTCGCGCCGGGGCGTTGACATGTTGTGTCCACGCTCTTCGTCGTATTAGCGTCGATAAGGAGGTCGAGAATCCGCTTTCACATTCCTGGTGGGAAACTGATGCCTAGTTTGTTTTTGGTGCATTAAAGTCGCCCATAACTGGTAGATAGGTGAAGTTTTGTAGGTTTAGGAAGTTGTTAAGGTTTACGGTATGTACTGCCGAGTGGTTCTGATGGCCCTCGTTTGAGGCCGTGGGCGCGACCTCACTGCTTGTGCGTATGTCAACTTCATTACAGGATCCTTGACCAGCACCTTCAGTGTCGCAACTTGCGACCCCTGTACCCTTGCTAAAGTCCGCTCTTTCAGAGGATGTTTGAGAGTTTTCACCCACGGAAAATTTGACTTCGTTTGCTGGATGTAGGGGTTGAAGGGAGGCAATGTACGCGGTTTTACGGAGCCAATCATAGAAATGGTTTGTGGGGTGTGCCCAAAAAATGCTCTTTGATTTATAGGCTGCATCCCCAACAGACCCCTATCGTTCTGAATTCTTGGAAGAAAGAATTATCTAAGGGGCCTCTTGCAAGAAGCTGTATACCGCTGAAGCAGAAACCACGACCTTACAAGGTTGACATGTGTACCACAGTGCGCACAACTTGTAGGTCCAAGTAAGGTTGTGTGCCTCTACTCGCCACAAATCGTCGAGTTCATTTGGTCTACAAATAGGCGCCAACAACATTTTCGGGAGGCGGTACACTTTCATACCCGGGAAAATTTTTTTTAACGGCCTGATAATGGCAAGTGGTCATCGGCTGTAGAAATTGCTCTGATTGGTTGAAATGTTTGATGGCGTCCGTTCGAAAACCAAGGGATGATGAGAATTCAGTAATATATTCAAAACCACGCGAATTTGAGCTTTTCTGAAAACAGAGGTATGTATCCCACCAAGAAAATCCTGATGGAAGCATCTCCAGAACGAAAAAAATCGATTAGAAAAGCCAACGCGATGCTTTTGACAAAAAATGGCGACACATTTTTTCAACGAAAGTGCGAATATGGACAATTTTTAGATATGGCTGATTTTTCTCATCCCACTGCAATTGTTATGCTCGGTGAAACCCATATATTTGCCCCGTAATATGCATTTTAATATTTCTTGAAAAATTTGAAAAATCTCCTTCCCCGCCTAAATGGCCATTTTCAACTTGTTTCGGCCTTGAAGCACCATACCGACGAACTACACGGTTGTCGTTATGAGTGTCATAGCCTTTCTAGCTGGGGTTGTTCTCCAATTTAATTTTTTCAGCAAGTCTCTTCGTCTCCATCCCAGCGTACGTTCTGATTTCACGGGAAAGTTAACGGCAGTGGTACCGACGAAAGATAAAGATGGCGAATATAACGAATAAGGCACGAGTCATTTGCCCTCTTTTTGTGTATTGTCCTACATTGGAGTAGGTTTAAAAGCGT